>JANTBZ010054011.1:0-25475 GCA_024741255.1 Exechia fusca | reverse complement strand
CCTAGGCAACGTTTAACATCCTTCCTGTGGATCATCGTGTGGAGAAAAACCCAAAAACTTTCACTCACTCCCGAGATTTGAACCCGTGACCTCCCGCTCGTGAGGCAAGCACTCTATCACCTACACCACTCAGACGACAACGTACGTTAATCAAAATTCTATATAATAAAAAACGCAATGAAATTCATATGAATGTTGAAGTTCACAATTTTCTTCTAAAAATTCAAGTTTACATAACGCTTTTCCGGAGTAACACTTCTTACCTCGCCCTTGTATATGTTTTTCTCTCTCCATTTGGTTCTCGCGGTTTGCGGTGATATGAAATGTGGCCAGCGGGTCTTTGAACACTGGGTGAATGGACAACCCACTAAATGCCATTCACAATTATGCAGACTTTTGTTTGTGTTGGATATATTTGTGTTATTCTCTACGTTCCACAAAGATACACATTCAGGTCAGTTGCAATTATGCTCGAAAAACAGCATTCGCATGACTCGTTGATTACGTGAGGCTACATTTCCGAAATGCTCGTGACCAATGGTCGGGTATAATATGAGGCAGACAACGTGTGCTATGCACATCCGCAAAAAATGTGATTGCATCCTTGACAAAAAGCCGGTGGCGTGACGCTCATATTTCGCAGTGCATAAACATACCAGAAAGCCGCGCTGGTTGTATCGCGTAATGTTCTGCGAAATAGGACGGAATGTTGTATGTTTTCTGTGAGTTGAGTGTGCGACGGAAATCCGTCGTAATTTGTATTGGGCGAACACCCACAAACTTGTGGCTGCCCGCGATGTGCAAACTTGTGCAATGTGTGTGTGTGTGTGCATCGCTGAATTCTTATCTTGCGGTCTGGTGTCTGTCTGTGTTTTGTCATCGACAGGCTAGTCCGCGGTGCAGCCGCGGTCTATTATGTCTCGGGATCCCTACAATTCGGCCACAGCTGTTAATTCGGGCGCCCGCAGTCCCGGACGCCAGAGCCGCAGAATTACCGAACTACCGACCGTCGATCGATCGCCATCTCGGGAGTACGGCTCACGAGGCAGTCCGCTAGGTATGCATGGGAAAACTTAACGAATACGCATCGGATCTGTTCGCGGTCATGTGAAAAAACGTGTGTATAATCAGACGTCAGTCTTGTGTGGATATTGTGTCGCAGCAGACGCGATGGCGAGGTGTTCGATGACATACTGGTGTCGAGATGTCATCCGAATTACCTTTACAGTTTTGGTTGTATTAGCGTGCCTGATGCGAATCTTGTATTTGATCTCTCCCAACTTTTCTAGCCCAAACAAAACAGTCAGAATAAACTCATTAGTTCAACACCGATTTTGGTAAGAACCGCAATGGATCAATGTGATGAAACAACGAAATGTTAGTAGTAATCATCATTAAAATGCTATTTGTTCCATATAGTCAGTCGAGTCAATCACAAACACGAGCACACTCACACACACACACATACCATATTCGTTTGATACTACACCGTTCTGATACACTTTTCCTCGTGTTTTTTAGTCTCGTTTTCATATTAATGTTTACATATTATAACCTATACATCATCTTGTTGCTGGTTCCGATATTCACATGTAAAGGCACACAGCAAACAGACTGACACCACACTGAACACACTCGCATTCGCATTTTGTTTCGTTGGTGTTTAGACTCATGCAATATAATCATCAATAGAGAGCATTCGTTCATTCATATCAGTGTTGCCCAATGTTTGGACTGCCTTGGCGCGCAGCGACTGTGTCGATTCATTATGTGGTGTATGTAGGATTTAGTAATTGTTCATATGCTCTCGACGAGCCGATTCACATGTGGCGGGTTCGTTCGAAGGACACGCCTCGTGCCTAATCCACTTTGTGTGCCAATATGTTTCGGTGAGAGACGTGTGAAAGACACGGGTGTTTGGCATGAAAGACCAAACGGATTAGCGAGCCCATCACATTCATTAACGATGACGTCCGATGCCATATTGATGTTGTTGTTCGAATATATACATATACCTTACTACTATAAGCACACTTGTCATATATTTTTCGATTCTGATGTAGAGCATAGAGATCACACAATTTTGTAAATGTGTTCACCTTACCCCGTACTCTCCCGCAACGAATCAATATTCCACACACATTGAGAAATATCAACACATCCTCATTACAAAATTCGAAATTCTCTAATTCATCTCTTCATTTCATCTACCCCAATTCGGACCCGATTCGGATCGTTTGCTTTGTCCAGAACGGACATTCCAACACTCCACCCGATTAGGCCAATCCTCACCACCCACGCACAGCCACCATCAACAACAACAGCAACAATCGCGCCAAAAAGGCCAGCTCCATTACCTCCCCCTCAAAACCTCAAATACTTCCACCACAAACGCCAACGCGAGCCCGAACACCACGGCAATATCCAACCCTTATCACCCGAATAACTCTATTGCAGCCATGGGTAGTCCGTACTACAGAGACATGGATGAGCCGACCAGTCCGGCCGGCGGCGGCCACCATCGCAGTCGTAGCGCCAGTCGGCCGCCCATCTCGCACGGCATGGACTATCCACGTACGTGTGCCCCATCATTAAGCCTGGCATTCCTACAACAGTTCTTGTTTCCTAAACTCCTGAATTCTTTTCCCATTTTCCTCACCTTGTTGTTGGCCATCATTGCGCATCGCATCGACACTCACCACTCAATCGGGGGCAACCACACAAAATGCGCATCCGCGACACCGCACCGCACAGGCACCCGCTACCAGTCGCTGGACCGCGGCGGACTCGTCGACGTGCACGACCGCGAGTTCATTCCGATCCGCGAGCCGCGCGACCGATCGCGCGACCGCTCGCTGGAGCGCGGCCTCTATCTGGAGGACGAGCTGTACGGCCGGTCGGCGCGGCAATCGCCCAATCCGATGGGCATGCCTTCGGGCGTGGGAGGTGGCGGCGGCGGTGATCGCGGCTACCTCGGCGAACTGCATCACCAAAACTCCGATCTGCAGCGCGAGCTGGGCAACCTGAAGCGCGAGCTCGATCTGACCAACCAGAAGCTGGGCAGCTCGATGCACAGCATCAAGACATTCTGGTCGCCGGAGCTAAAGAAGGAGCGGGCGCTGCGCAAGGAGGAGAGCGCCAAGTATAGCCTTATCAATGATCAGCTGAAGCTGCTGAACAGTGAGAACCAGGTGAGTGACGGAAGGACGGATGGAGGGCTGTAGGAGCAGCTGCTGCGAAGAAACGGTCATCGGAAACGGTGCACGAACAAATTTATCATGAGTTGTATTTGTTTTGTTCGGTATTCGGTCTTCTGCTGATTCGTATCGTCACTAATTCTGTGCGTGTGTTGTTCATCATTTTTGAAAACGAACCCAGATAATCGGGGAAATGGCATTGATTGTAAGTAGATAAACAGAAAGTGTCCATAAACACACTCCAGTCATTTCGCCAGAATGTGGTGTTGTTGATGTTCTATCCGCTATGAAACAGACACACACACACACTCACACTCTTTTCAATCTTCTTATATCTCGTCAGTCATCCACCACTGATCGCTGTCATACCAATTCGCAATGCGCTCAATGCGCTCAATCGTCCATTTCGCCCATTACCTAAAATTCGTTCATTTCGATACATTGTTATACAAAATCAGTTTCCGAATCATTGCTAGCACACACCCAAACACAACGAACGGCTTTTCAAAACCCAACTCAAATTCATTATGCACTCTCGACATTCGAATGGTTATGTTTGGTGTGAACCCGTTAGCGCCTTGCGCGTTGCCCATAAATACAATCAGCACTAATTTTCATCCACGCAAACACACACACACACACACACGCACGCACACACATACAGAAACAAGCGATGCTGGTGCGGCAACTGGAAGAGGAGCTCCGAATGCGAATGCGCCAGCCGAACATTGAGATGCAACAGCAGATGGAGGCGATATTCTCGGAAAACGAGCATCTGACGCGGGAAATTGCCATTTTGCGTGATACGATTAAAGTAAACAAACACCCCTCCCCTCTCAACTCCACTGAATAGCTGTGGTCACTGCGCACGGAATGTAGACTAACGATATGATCGCTCCATATTTTCCATCCGACCGCAGGAGCTCGAGATTCGCATCGAAACGCAAAAGCAGACGCTAAACGCACGGGACGAGAGCATTAAGAAGCTGCTCGAGATGCTGCAGAACAAGGGCATGGGTAAGTGTACACACACACACACACACACACACACACACACACACACACACACACCGAGTGGCCGCCGGCCGTCCACCAAACGCCCGCACCGACCCACCCACTCTCCACTCCGGATGGATAACCACACCGTGCCATCACGCTTGATTAATACGTGTGTTTGCCATTCGACCGTGACCACCACCAGGCAAGGAGGAAGAACGCCAGATGTTCCAGCAAATGCAGGCGATGGCCCAGAAACAGGTATTCCATTCTCGTGCCAAAAACTGTCCAATGACTGGCGATCGTACTGATGAACAAATAACCAGCAATATTCTGATACCACTAGAACATCTTAGATGCGTTCGCGTTGTGTTTAGCGTTCATATCGTTTGGTTTTATCGAATGTGTTTTTTGCTTTAAGATTTGCACTTGAACCGCCGTATGTGTGTTCTTCTGTTGACGTTCGTATATTTTGCTTTACATTCATATCGTGTGTAAGTATTATCTCATAGCTTCATGTTTTCATTCATTCTCGCTTGTAGCACACTGCAGTCACATGTATACAATTCGTATTCACATCGGTTTATTGGGTGTAAAAATGCAAGCGTTCGGCCGCTTGGTATTGTGAAACGTCAATAATAGTTTACACCACCGAACCGCGGCGCACATAAAAGAAAACAATCGGTAGAGCGAGCAAATTATTGCGGCGTCGACGACGAACAACATTTCACACACACACACACGTAAACACATAATCATAGCAGCAGGTAGCGTGTCTAGAGTAAATAGCGTAGAGCCGCGACGGATTCGCGCGCGTGAGGCGGCTGGTGGGTGGGCATGGGCTGGTGTTCTCCTCCGAACCGGCGTCAACGTTTATGTATGTGCCTCCGCCTGCCGTATGTGCTAGGACGTCGTGCACATGCACGTCGCATGCCCTCTCTCACGTTTACTCTACCGTTCGGTCGGTTCTGCTCGCGCGCAGCGGTGTATGCAAATAAATCAACCCCCCTCCGCTTTCCGTTGGGGTGCGGCGGCGACGTCGGCAATCGTGTGCAACGCATGCCGGGTGCCAGTAGTTAATCCGTCCTCACGCAAGAAGCTCTCGGCATCGTCGCTGCCGTCGCCTACCGGTTCGTAATAATAATTTTAGATTGTCAAGTGTTTGTTCCTATAATATACATATTTAGTGTAAGTTTGTGCGATATTCTATCAATCGATTGCGTGGATGTGACGGTTATCAATGTGTCAGCGACATAGTACGTTCATTTCAAGTTGTCCGAGTTTCCACCGTCGAGATTCGATTAATAATTCACAACGCGAAACTGGTGCATCGTTCATTGAACTGCACTTATCGGTTCGGGGTAAAGACAGGCTGAAGCGATTCATATTTGATTCAATGCAACCGAGTTTTTATTTCGAATAGAAGATAGAGATTATAGACGAGTGTAGATCAATACCATTGCATATACTCCACCAGTTCCATGATATGATTTCATTCCATATTCACTCAACAAGCATCCATATTCATCATCAACTCCATCGTTGTAGCGACCTGCAAATTCATGGTATAATTTAACAATCATATTATATTAGGCGATTTTCACCTAATTTACTGTTAAGTTTTTCGATAAATAGTTTTGCTTCCGATTCTATCTAATTTCATCGATTAAATTGATTCCACCTAGATTGTTGATTGTTTCCCAATGCTATAAATTGTTAGAGAATCTAGAATTTCTTTCATGTACATTTACTATTTTCAATAGTATTGTTCAATTATATGGTTTGGCGAAAGAATTATCATTACCGCAAATATATATACAAGTGAAGACATGTTTGAGCATACGTAACTTCATCAATAATTGGCACGACTTTTCACATTATGTTAGTGTTTTTGTTCGTATCCACACAGTGTTTAATTTGTTGAAAATATTGTTATTTAAGAGTCACGTATTGATTTTTCAACAGATTGCAACATGTTTTGTCTGTCTCTATCTCTAACTATATCTCTATCCGTTTATCAACTAAATCTGGAACTATATTTCGCAAAAGTCAACATGAAATGCACATTTTGTCAAAACACAGATTGATAATCACATTTCCATGTATTATCCATAGCAAGTCAATTTAATGTTAAATCTAAAACACTCAAACATACAAACTGAACCGAAGCATATATATTTTTGTACCACATATTTCTATTGAGTTTGAAATAATTTCAAATCGGACAAGCACTAAATTTTGCGGCTCTGTAATGATATTATCATTGACTTTATCCGAATAGGATTCCTGTATTATTTTCGATATGTAATTCTTTCGTCAAGAACCCAGTCTCCGTGTATAAAAGATTTCTGACGAAACTTATCGGCACAATAAGGGTTTCTCACGGACATTGGCAATTGTTGTTTTTGAGCTTAAATCGATCGAATGCACAATTCGTTGCACGAACGGAAGATGACTTTAATCAATGAACATTGAAATATCCACCCCAAACCCGTAATTGGCTTTTGATTACTTTTAAACTCGAATGTGTTTGTGGTACAAAGATACGGCACTCGGACACTTGACCAAACATAAACCATACACAAACACAGACCGCACATAGACAGACCACGATACATCCAAATCAATAATAATATGCGTCAAATACATACAAATCTAATGTTATAAACCCATCACACTGTCACATTACGCATTCACTACGATTATATTCACATTTCACATAACATATCCCAAAAGATTCCATCAAATTATATTTATATATTTTCAAAAGCAATTATAATAACCCCTCTCACAGCACAATGTTTAAAGTTATCCGTTCGGGTTTGTGACCGAAAAGAATGCAATGTGTCGAAATGAACCCAAAAGTCTTTAAGCGTCGAGGAAATCCGGAGATTGGTCTATATTTTTCGAGTATTGTCTAATTGTATAGTACAGAATATGTTCATATTTATCGATCGGTTAGTAATCGTGTTTAACTATATATACTTGCAGTATAATATCGATTACAGCTATTAGATGGTTGGAATTCCACTCTCTCCAGCATAAAGTGCATGTTATCAACACGATAACATCAATTTGTGCAATTTCAAACGTATAATCGCTCTTGCCCATTCGTGGTTTATCCCAGTATATATTGGTTGATTTTCTTTAAATCTTTACTGTTCTGTGCTATATGTATAGACTTGCTCTGAATTTATATATTAACCAAACCGCTGATTTACACTCTCAATCCCCCCTTCCAATCAACCACGCAGCATAATATCGAGTGAATATGTTTTTCTCTGTCTTTCCAACCCAAACAAAACGGCCCAACCAAACCACTCTCAATTCAACCAAATGCCAACACCAAACACACGCTCATCGCCACCAACACAACCACAAAACCATCCACCACCACCACCACCACCACCATCCACATCTCGTCGACGTCGGCGTCCATTTCAGATGTACTCCTCGGCACTGCGCTCCAGTCCGACCGGCGAGCTGCTGCTCGGCTGCTCCGGCTACGGCACCGGCTCCTCCGCATACGGCGGAGGCGGCGCCTACTCCGGCGCTCAGCCCGGCTACTTCACGTCCAGCTCGCTGCCCTATCGCTCCGCGTACGACTGCAACATCGGCCATCCGTCGTCGCTGCTCGGCCACTCGGCCGGTCCGACCGGTCTGACCGGCCTGACCACCGGCCTGACGACCGGCGGCGGTGGCCTGCTGTCCGGTGTGCCCACGTCGCCGCCGCGTCGTCGCTACAGCATCGCCGGTCTGCCCAGCGCCTCCGTCAGCGAGTACCTCAATCTGATGCAGAGCGCCAACGAGTCGGCGCACATTTCCAATCTGCTCAACGAAACGTCCAAATCGATCACGCGCTCCTCCCAGATTCTCGGCGTCAGCGGCGACGCGGGCAACTCGGCCACGGCCGCTTACGCCAGCGCGCTGACCGGCCTGCTGGCCGACCAGGCCGCTGCCGGCGGCGATCATCTGCTGACGGCGCCGCCGCCACTGGCGAGCTTCGCCTCGCATCCGAACATCTATGCCACGCAGCCGACGGCCGCGTCGCTTCTCGGGCCGTCGTCCTATGCGGGCGGCTGCGGTGGTGGCGGATACTACCCGGATCCGCTGTCCAGTGCCGCGGCTGCGGCCTCATCGGCGCTAAACGCCCAATTCGGCACTCAGCTCGATCACACGGGCACCGGCTACGCATTGCATCAGAAGCCAACGATGGCCAGCTACCTGTACTCGCGTCCCTCGCACCACACGGCCACCGGTGGCCATCTGCCGTACACGGCGAGCGTCGCGTGTGGCGGCCCTCTGACCTCCGCCTCGTATCCGTTGAATCCGTTGAGCACGCCGTACATGCGAGCGTTGTCGCAGTCGCGGCAGAATCTGTCGTACGTTCCGCCCGCGCATCACCTGTCCAATCCGGCGCTGTCGACGGCCGGCCTGGCGACCGCCGGCAGCTGGCTGCCCAGCTGCGATCTGAGCGGCGGCAGCGGTCTGGCCGGCGGTGCGGGCGGCGGTGGCTGCTACACGGCGATGGGCAGTCCGTATCACACGGCGACGGCGGCGGCGGCCACGGCGGGATATCCGCTGTCGTCGGCGATGTACGGCACGGGCACGGGCACGAGCACGTGCGGTTTGGGCGGCGGAGTCGGAGCGGGCTACGCCAATCAGCACTTCGACCATCATTACTATCAGGATCCGTTGTCGAAACTAGATTTAGATTATTCCAGGCAGGGCGAACAGAAGCGGCAAGTAAGTTTTAAATTCGATGTGGACACCCTGTCTGTTGATTCGTAAACGTATATATGAAGTATATATGGTTAATTTGAACATGTATAAATATATATGTAATGTAATTCTCTAATATATAATCGGAGAAGTCTCACGTATGGTCATGCACACACATACTATACGTACATACTGATGCATACACTTTTACTCACTCAATTAGAGGCATAATATATCGACGAACTATGTCGTTCTACGTATACAAACAATTAAAATCGAATTTGTTATTATATTGTTAAGCATTTTGAAAATTCACGCAACATTTCGATTCGGCACGGTTTGTACTATGTGCGTTGCATGTTTCCAACCTGAACATAAAAACAAATCGACAGCTGACATTTAAAAGTGAGTAGATACAGCACATTGAACATAAAAAATGCGTAAAAATTATAGTTTGGAAACAAATCTAGACTATGCTGGTATCCACAGCTATGAATGAAATGTACTAAAATGTACTTACAAAACCAACATTCACACTCCTATTGTATATTTCGTTCGGCAACAATGTATTGCTTACTTGCCTGTCAATTTTAAATCTTGCGTGTATTTTGGGACATCTCGTACACCGAAACAAGTTGAACCGTGTTCATGAGAATATCCACTTATTACATACGAGCACATGATATACAAACTGTAGTGAATCTCCGATGTATACATGCACACCTAAGGTAACTTGATTTCTGATCGTCATTTTTCGCAAGGATATGTGTGCTATCAAAATATATGATGATACGGATGACACAGTCAACAAGTCGTGTGACGGCTGGACAATATGATTGTATGAATTAGTTTCGCGAACCGACATGCAACTACAATGAATAACTAACACGTAATCGAATACTGCCAAACTAATATACGTTGCTTATCTACACATATTACCACACATCAACATACAATTAATACAAGAACACCAATAACAATAACAACTACTATAAATATACTCGAAGTAATTTATGAAATTCAACACTCCGTTCCGATGATTGTGCAGCGCGCGTGTGTTCTAGATGTGTGTGCAATATACTAATACAAATTTTAGCCGTCAACGTGAGTACGTGAAATTAAGCTGGAAATAAAGACTGAACATGGCGCGCATCTTTTGAAAACTAGCAGACACACTTATACAATTAGCATTTTAACGTTTTTGAACGAATTTCATCGCAGAACGGCCTAACATTAAATTGTTCGCGTTGCCGTTTTTTCATCTCGTAGTTGTGACATATTGTAGTCCAAAATGCAGTTTGTATTGGATTTCAATAAATCGAGATGCATATTGTCCAGCCACACAAACCATTACTAATATGAGAACCAACTGAAAACAGAATCATTATACTTGCCATCAACTGTCGTGACACTGTTACACTACGACTGTTCTGGTGTGTTTCCTAAGAAAGGCATACCACAAATAACATGATTCTCGATAATTTCCACACAAAACGTGCACAAAAACCAAGTCAATTAAACAATGAACACAGAATCGAATGACTTAGAAGCATACTTATGCCCATATAAACATCGATTCATTGTAGAGATTTAACAAAATAAATCATCCGAATTAGTGTAAAAATACCTTTGAAATCTCACACGACACAGGAATACAAAACACATACACACACAAATTAACACACATACACATCACTCAACACTATACTGTCTAAGTATACTATACAATTTGACCCCACCAATTATCTCAAACCCATATATCTGAATCAAATAAATCCGTATCCGAATTCCAAATTATTGTATTTCAAATTTAAGTAGTTGATTATTATATACTCTAACAATAATAACTGTGTATCAGATACAATCCACCTACTATGAACGAGGCAAAGTTTCGCAGATGCGGAATATTTCAACCAGAACAACATAAAAAAATCACCATTACATTTGCACAAGCATCTTATAATTATATAACAGCAATCAATTAATTCCATTTCACAGCCATGCAATCACACGCACACACATACGAAATCGTGAGACACGCAAGGAATGTGCGCACCAATGCTTGGGCAATGTGCATGTGTATTGTTCGTAGCTGTTAATTTTGTTTCTAAGTTTTACGTGTGTAAATATTCACGATATGTTTTCGTTTTGTAGTTGATTGTTGATGTTATTTTCATCTACCTAACCCAAGTTCAAACATCGTGTACCTTCCTAGCTTCCTAGATTTGAATCTCATGAACAATAAAATGTAGCAGGTAGAGAACAAACCCTATTTATACAAAGAGAGATCGCAAATGAAATGATAAAGTCACCACAAATCCGAACAATATATTTGTATAGATGTAGATTCAAACAAGAACATATTTTTGTATATTTACCCATTTCAAGACCCGTGAATTATGTCTTATGTTTATTTTTGCATGCAAACGTTTAGCATGAGCTGTACAAACACTTATCGCTTGTTATATTTTATAGTACATACATGAATTTACCGATAAATTTGCACGCCGATCGCACCAACGAATCTTTAGACAAACAAATATCAAGTACACCTGCTCGTCCTGGAAATTAATTCAAGAAAACATATAAAATCGACCACAATCTGACGCCCACCCGTTTCGTTCGAAGCTCGATGATTTCCGTGGTGAGATTCAGCGTCGTGACGCGGACATCCTGGGGATGGCTGCCAAAATGAAGACTCTGGAGGAACAGCATCAAGTATAAATATCATCCACTAATGCGACATCGTCGCTATGCATTCACCATACTGACCGTTAACCTTTCACCAAATTATCGGAACTATAGGACTACCAGCGCCACATCGCCGTGCTCAAGGAGTCTCTGTGCGCCAAGGAGGAACACTACAACATGCTTCAGGCCGACTGTGAGGAGTTGCGCACCCGGCTCGAGGAGAAGAACCGCATGATCGATAAGAAGACCCAAAACACTCTGGGTGCCGTGCAGGATCGCAATCGCATGCAAAGCGAGCTGGCCGAACTGAAGGACCACATGGACATCAAGGACCGCAAAATCAATGTGCTGCAGCGAAAGGTGAGTGCAACATCACATTCCAGCCAGTATCAGAACGTATCCTTACCAACCACGCTCCACGCAGATCGAGAATCTCGAAGACCTGCTCAAGGAGAAGGACAACCAGGTGGACATGGCGCGCGCCCGACTGTCGGCCATGCAGGCGCACCACTGCAGCTCCGAGGGTGCCCTGTCCAGCCTCGAGGAGGCCATCGGCGACAAGGAGAAGCAGATGCAGCAGTTGCGCGACCAGCGCGATCGCGCCGAAAAGGACAAGGAGGAGGAGCGCGACCTGCACGAGCGCGAGCTCGCCGAGTACAAGATGAAGATGCACTCGCTGGAGAGCGATGTGGAGAAGCTGAACCGGCGCCTCGATCACTGTCTGGTCGAGAAGGATCGCATCGAGTCGAAGCTGGAGTGCTCGCAGAGCGAGCTTGGCAAGTCGAAGGCGGAGCTGGACAAGGCGACCACGGAGGTGGGTCGCGGCAGCGGCGACTGGGAGGCGTCCAAACAGCGGATCGCGCGCATCGAGCTGGAGAACGAGCGGCTGCGTCACGATCTGGAGCGCTCGCAGGTACATTCCATTGTATTCCACTCTGATGATAATGTTGGTTTTCGTGTGCGCATGCACTGACTGACCGGTGGTCGGCGGACAATTTTTAATTTCGATGGATTGTACAATGTCGGCTGGCTTTCGAAATCACACATAGTTTACGCACACGCAGACAACGTTCGGCCGCTCGACGCTCACCACATCGCAGGAGCTGGATCGGGCGCAGGAGCGAGCCGACAAGACGTCGGCCGAGCTGCGACGCACCGAGGCCGAGCTCCGAGTCACTCGTGTAAGTACCATCCGGCCGGTGCGTGCGCACGAGTCTCGTGGGCACGACGATGTACATTTGGTTGACTTCTCACCCGTATGATTGACACACGTACAACATCACCAACAACAACATACCTCTTTTACAACGTAACACACCATATGATAAACACACCGATATATAAAAATATTCTACAATTACACACGTACACGATTATGATTTTTTGTTCAATTTCATACCATACGACCGAACAAACCGAGTATACGATCTGAGTTTGATGACAATATGAAACTGTTTTTAGGACGAGCCATACCAAACTTTAGTGAGTACAAACTCCAAGGTTTTGAATGCAACGAGTTTGTTCTTTTACTATTATCTATATTATACACATTACCTATACTATACATAACTACATATCCATATCCAGTAAATGCTGCATTCTCACACATTACATATCACACTCACACTGACATGCATTCATATTGATCAACACATTTCCTGAAGATTATTCGATTTGATTCTTCCCAACCACAATTCGTGATTCAAAATAACACATTCATATTAGACTGTTCAACCTCTCTTCTAATTACTGATACTATAATCACAATCACGAATAACTTCAGCCGCTATGCACCAGTTTGGCTTCGATAACATATTCTTGAGTTTCTATGGCAGAATTTTGAGCATATATTTACTTTTACTATTCGATTCTATCATAGAATGTTTTTACTAGAATCATATTGGTTTGATGAAAATGATTGCTGGAAGATTAAATACATCTAGCAATTAGCTATATTGATTTTTGATAACGCATATCGTATCATTTGGTCGATTTCAACTGTGCAGTACACATGCCAATATCATTTATTCACTATTTCGAATAAAACCAAACAAACAATACAATAAAACACCTTGCAATCTAAAGCAAACAATAAACCGAACACTGATTCTCTCTACACCTTGTGCCTATATTATTCTTTCAGTATTCAATTTCTCTGGTCATCTGGATACTCACAGTTTATCGAACACACGATTCACATTACACAGTCTCTACTGTATTTGAATTTTTTGCAAGCAACCACCCTCGAACTCCAACAAATATTCATGCAACTATTCCATTTTCCTGCTACCACGAATGGAAACAAACAGACGGATGCGGAACGTGCTCGAGCGGAAGGCGCCGCGCTGCAAGAGAAGCTGGAGAAGAGCCAGGGTGAAGTGTATCGTTTGAAGGCGAAGCTCGAGAATGCACAGGGCGAACAGGAGAGCTTGCGCCAAGAGATGGATCGAACGCAGGGCGGTGTGCAGAGAATGCTCAGTGATCGTGATAAGGTACATTTTGAAACATTAATAATGATTTTCATATTCTTAAGTGACTTTACTAATTGCGTTACATGATGCAGGCACTGGCTGAGCTGGAGAAGTCTCGCGAAGAACTCGAGCGCACTCAAGCTACTTTGGGCAAGTCGCAGTTGACGCAAGACAAGCTACAGAACTCGCTGGACAAGGCCCAGTCCGAGGTCGACCACCTGCAGGAGCGTCTCGACAAGATGATCGCCGAGAATCGACGCGTGCAACTCGAGAAGGAAAAGCTAATGTATGACTTTGAAAACCTGCAATCACAGCTGGATAAGGCTTTGGGTCAGGCGGCACGCATTCAGAAGGAACGCGAGACCGTTGGATTGGACTCTGAGCGATTGCGTGAAAAGGCTGACAAGGCGCAGGTAAGCAAACTCATCTTTCTCGCCGAAATAAGTTACATTTTGCAATCCTCAATTCATTTATCCATTACTCCAATTCATTCAGGCCAACGTGGTTCGTCTGCAGAAGGATCGGGACACGCTCTCTGATGAACTGGAAGGCTATAAAGAGCGATTCGAGTCCAACCAGAGCCTGACGTTGAAGGCAGCTCGTGACAAAGAACAGCTGCAGACCGAGCTTGATGTGATCAAGGATCGTTGGGAAAAGGCCCACATGATACACCAAAAGTTGCAGGTGCCAAATCATTACCAAACAAAAGACACAAATCACGAGGAACATCCACATTAAATGGTTTTTAAGTATTGTTTTCCAATAATATAACTAATCTGTTCTTCATCCTCCCCAGATCGAACGCGACGATGCGTACTCGGAGATCGAAATACTCAAAGAAAAACTTGACAAGTCCCTGTACGCCAGCCAGAAACTCATCGAAGAGAAAGACCACTCCAACAAGGAATTCGAGAAAATGCTTGAGAAATACGATCGTTCTCAGAACGAAATCTATCGCATTCAGTCGCGCTCGGACACTTTCGAGGCGGATCGCAATCGTCTGGAGACGGAGAGCGATCGCCAGACCGCGCTGGCCAACAAAGCACGCGAGGATCTGCGCAAGCTGCAGGAGGAGAGCTCCCGCCTGCAGGAGGCATGCGATCGCATCGCTCTGCAGCTGCAGCGTGCCAAGGAGAACGAGGAGAAGACACGCGAGGAATTGGAAATCACACGCGAGCGCAGCGAAAAGTTCCAGACCGATATGCGACGCATGCAGAGCGAAAAGGAGATGCTGCAGACCGAGTTCGAGCGCGTCTCGTACGAGCTGGAGCGCGCCTCGCACACGCATGCGAAGAGCAACGCGGTGCTGGATGCCGCCCAGGAGGAGGCGGCGCGCTGCTCCCTGGAGTTGGACAAGATGCGCGAGCGCTATGAGAAGAGCCAGACCGAACTGCGACGCCTGCAGGAGCAAGAGTCGTACAGCCGAGATAGTCGACGCACGAAGGAGGAGAACGAGCGACTGCGCGATCGACTCGATAAGACGATGATGGAGTTGGAGGGACTGAAGGGCAAGTCGCAGTACGAACAGGAGAGCTACGAGAAGTTCCGCGAGAAGTGCGAGCAACGCGAGAATGACATTCAGATCGCCGAGGCCAAGTTGCACGAGTGCACGTTGCAGCTGGAGCTCAGCAAGGGTGAGGTTGCGAAACTGATCGCCAATCAGGTATGATTAAATTGATTGCATGCAAAATGATTCCGCCAATATAACCGGTGTTCACAATCGATTCCATTCTGCAGGAGAAACAACGCAGCGAGTTGGAACGAGCGCACATTGAATGCGAGAAAGTGCGCGACAAGCACGAGAAACTGATCAAGCAGGCCGAACAAATGCGCCACAATCTCGGCCAAGCGGCCGGCAGTGCGATCAGTCCGAGCGTCATCGCACAACAGCAGCAGCAGCTGCAGCAACAGCAGCAGCAGTTGCAGCAACAGCAACAACTGGCGGCGGCGGCGTCGGCACATCCGTCGGATAGAGCTGAAGTTGATAGAATTCGCGATCGGCTCGAAAAGGCTCTACAAGTAAATCAGCTCTTATACAACTTTCTTGAAAAACACGTACAAAATCAATTTCAGACGCGCGATGCCACTGAACTGGAAGCCGGCCGACTGGCCAAAGAACTGGAGAAGGCCCAGTTGCATCTCGCCAAACAGCAAGAAGCCAACGAATCGACGCGCATCGAATTCGAGCGCATGTCGGCCGAACTTAATCGCTTCCACGAACGTCTGGAGCGTTCGGAGGCCGAGAAAGAGGCGCTGAAGGCGGCCGCGAAAACGAGCGGCCATCAGACCGCGCACACTGGCCAGATGCAGCAGCAGCTGCATCGCCTCGAGGCCGAGCACAAACAGCTGATGAACGAAAAGTAGGCACCGGATAATGGTACAATACTCATATACTAACTGGCCTTTATTTCATGCAATCGACAGAGATACGCTCATTCAGCAGCTGGAGAAGAGTCAGGAAATGCTGATGAACTTCCAGCAAGAGCTTAACGCTGCCGAAATGGCGTTGCAGCAGCAGCGCGAAGACAACAAAAGGTATTTTAGGCATTTGCAATCCATCATCTCACCGCCATGCGTCATTCGTTTCAAGTTTACGATGTGTGTGTATTTTATTAATGTTGTTCCAACGAAATTACCCGATTACCTCAGTCGATATCATACAGTGAGCTGATTGTATTGAAAGACAATGATCTCGTAAATAATTGAGAAAGTGCTTAACGTGGAAATAGCGATCACTCCGACGGTATCATCTTGAATAAATCTTCTCATTCACTCCTACCAGCACAATAATTATTTATCTACATTCCATTTCACCAACTCTATCCACCAAGACCACTCTCTCTGTTATTCATGTTTGTACCAATCTCACAACCAAAGTAAGAAACAACTGCTCAGAAATATTGCCACGAAAAACCTCTAATTTGATCACACGTGCACATCACTCAAAATCACACATGTCCATATAGAAACATGACAATATCCCACACAGCAGCCCCTCACTCCATACCCCAGAATGTCCGCTCACCAATCCACTGAATGCAACAAACACTTTACAAGTAACTGAAATGGTTTTCCTCTCGCCCGACCATCCATCCGAATCCTTCAATCCAAAGGCTGCAAAAATCCCCCCAACAAGGCCACCACCCGCAGGAGTCGCAGCGACTGCAGGCCGAAATCAATGCTCTCAAACAGCGCCTGCAGGAGACGGGCACCCGCAACGAGAAGGAGCTGGAGCAGTGGCGCAAGGCCATGGAACAGGAGAAGCTCCGAGCCGACCAGACCGAGAAGGCTGCCAACGAGATGCATCAGCATGTTCAGGTCATTACAACTAGTTTATGGTGAACCATCTTCATAACTGACGTCACCAATCTTCCACAGGTTCTCGAGAAGGAACTGCAACAACAGACTGCCAATCTGCAGAAACAAATCCAGCAACAACAGCAACAGCAGCAGCAACCGCAGAAATCCTCTCCGGCCGTATCACCAGCCCAACAACAGCAGATGCAACAGCAGCAGCAACAAATGCAGCAGCAACTGCAACAAAAGGAGCAGCAAATGCAGCAGTACCAGCAGCAAGCCAGCAAAGATATCGAGAAGCTCACCAAGGATCTGCAAGCCGCCAATGTCGAGAAGGAACGCTTCCAGGCGCAGCTCGAGATGCTCGTGCAGGAGCTCGAGAAGCGCCAGATGGACCTGAACGAGGCGCAGCAAATGGTGCAGGCCGCCCAGCAGGCGATCCAGCAGAACAACGCCGCCAAGCCGATCGACGACGCGCAGCGCCAGCAAATCGAGGCGCAGCTCAAGCAGATGGAGGAGGTGAAGAAGCAGCTGGACGGCCAGGCGCGCACCATCGACTCGGAGCGCAAACTGTTCGAGGAGCAGCGCAAGGCCATCGATGCGAAGCGGAAAGACATCGAGGCGAAGGAGGCGCAGCTGGCCGAGCTCGACAAGCAGCTGCAGAAGCGCAAGGAACAGATGGACCAGCTGGAGAAGTCGCTGCAGAAGGCGGGCGGCGCTGCTGCAGCCGCTGGCGAGGTCAACAAGAAGCTGACCGAAACGCAACAGCAGCTGATGGCGTGAGTGTCGATGGCTGCGAACGATGTTAACAAAGTGTAAAATATACTAACAATGTATAAATCCACAGCATGCAAAAGGAGTACGAAGCTGCCAAGGAGGCTGCCAGCCAGTCGGCACAGGAGACCGATCGACTCCTGCAGGTCGTGCAGATGACGCAGGAGGAACAAAATGCCAAAGAGAAGCAAGTGATGGATCTGCAAAAGTATGTTGATTTTTTCCCTGCTTCGTTTCTGAAGAAAATAAATTAATGAGATGTTCTTTCCAACAGCGCACTGAAAAATGCCCAAGCGAAACTCCGTACGCAAGCCCAGCAGCAACAGCAGCAGGCCGAGGTAAGTTTAACGGAAAGCTCGTTTTTCGACAATTCATAATACTAAATATCCGAAAACGTTTTTATTATTCAGGCGGGACCTGCCGGATTCCTCAAGAGCTTCTTCTAAGCAAAAATAGTTCCACCTTACCACGCATTTATCCTACAATTATCGCAGCAGCACAAATTTACTCTCCTCAACTGCAAACAGTTCACAGTTCATTGTCGTCATTCTCATCAAGCTAAAACACCAACACAATCTCAACCCTCAAAACACTGGAGTTATCACATAAATATCGTACTACGTATTCAAAAGCAAATGCCGGATGGACGACGGATGACAATTACGAATTACTCTCACACACCGGGGAGAGCCCAAATCACCCAGCTGGTGTTCAAGTGTTCAATTAACGCTCACACACACAGAACATAACACGTGCAATAATATTGAGCAGTTCTAAAAATTCCAAATGCGAAGCAATAAACCAACTTGTGAATTGTAATATCAAATGGCTGTTTGGCGATCGATCGATAGAGTCGCAGATATAATCGAAACAAGCTGCCGCACATTGAAGCACGCGTCTTCTGCGACTTCAAACGCCACAATGTTGTCAACTAGATGGACTGCAGGTATTGAATTCCTAAAGATAAATCGAATCCTCAATAACGTGCATAAAATCAACAGAGTGGATTAATGCAACCTGTGAAGCCGATACGACGTTGGATACTTCGGTAAAATAGACTTAAACCAGATTTATACAAATGTTACATGAGCTTTTTTCTTGCAGATCGGCACAATGGAATCTGAATTGTGTGCACCATATCAATGTGAAGCTTATGTTCAGATAAGTTTCGAAGGAGTTATTTTGTTTTGTCTTATGCTTTCATCTTTGCATATTTGGTTTAGGACGATTCAACTATTGTGGAAACATGCATGTTGTGTTCTTCTCGTAGTGTTTTTTTTATTTTCAATTGTTATGATGATAACTAGATGTAGTGATGGAATCATATGATTCCATAATATTGCAACATTAAAGCGCTTCTCTAGTTCAGTTTGCATATAGTTTTGGACATACTAATGACCGTTAGCATCGGGTTACACTTCGAGTTAATCGCAACTGGCTTTTTGCTGTACATCTCCATATTGCTGAAATGCTAACACATGACATCCGATGAACATTATTGAATCTTCATTTACACACGATCACTGCCATTATGTATAAAAGTTGTACATCCATAACATTGTGTTCGAATTTGTTCATTCGATCGCCCGACCAACATCTCAATACAGACTTTGACCATATATTCATCATGTTTTTTGTGTCGTATCGCGAGGAAGTCATATAAAATATAATATTGACAATAATGATCTGAACATTGTATTGTTACGAAAATATATACACAAAATAACGAAAGAGGCACACAATAATCGTCATCGTAATACAAGAGACATTTGGTGTAAATAAATAATGAACTCACTCATCCCATTCCGATTCATTCCCTTACTCCTTTATATTATCCTTGGGTAAGTCATACATTCGTGGATTTGATCACGGTCAAATGTCAAATGTAATGCTATGGATTTACCATCAACAATATTCATACATTTCCCACTACATTCGCGCATGTACATTCCATACCAATTTGATTCCCAAACAATAATCTAGTCGTACCATAATCTAGATCAACACTTCTAATACAGCTAATACCGATATTGAATTCACACTCGTAATCGCAACCAACCTATGCACTTTGAGACATACAATCTGTTTAATTCAATCGAGCCGACATTACTCCGATATCGACTACACATCACATACCGAAATGTGGCTTGGACGCACAAAAAACGTTTTGCATATCGCAACAAGAAAACATCCTCTCATTCCATCTCGATGTGTTGTTCACATTTTCGAACAAGCCATTTCCCTCTATTGTGTGTATAGTATGTGTATGCACTGATTTTACTCAACTGCTCGCTCTATCTCTGCATTGTTGACGATATTGATCACTTGTTAAAGGTACCAAAAATGAATGGCCATTATTTCTCGTTTCACGTGACATAAGGCCATATGTCACATAAACTCTCACATCCACAAACATATACTAAAACACAAACACAAACAATTTGACCAACGTAAATTTTAAAATGTCTGTTGTACATACATACTAAATACATAAGTGAATTATATAGGAACACAAACACAACCGCACATACACCAACAAACACTCACACAGGATTGGTCACGGATTGGGTGATATTAGTACATTCGGAAAGCTATAATTTCTTCCGTTGTTTATAGCATTTGTTGTTCAGGGAATCGTTTATAGTTCATGTTTTCTAGGCGAACGAGAGGAGAGGAGTTGAGAAGAAGCAAAACGACAAATATATAGATGCGAACGTAGATAATGCAAAACCACACGTAGTCGAATGTCACAAGTGAACTATTAGAACTAAAAACCAAAACTCTATTACGAAAACCACTATAAAACCCAAGTAATATTCACAGATTAGTACGATGATGAAACCAAATGGCGCGTAATTATCATATATTAAATATTATACCAATAAATAAATGTCACATATCTAAAAAATCAAGACAGATACAAAACTTTTTCCGAGAAAACCTCAGTACACACACTAAAATAACTTGAAACACACGAGACATGCATCAGCATACGTCTCGCCAACACGTCTCTTTATATCATGTTTATTATTATATGAAATACACACTCACACAGAACACCAATTGTCACGATTGGCCACAATAGTTAGTTACGTATATGATTGTTGTGACACTTTAATCACAGCCCTAAGAAAGTCCAATTTATGGCAAAAATTAAATCAATGTTATTGAAAGTATATTACTAATGTATACACTGACAACAAAAACGACAACCATCAAGCAAACACCATGCAACAGAAACATCAGAGACAATTACCAAACTAAAAGAACATGACATGACAAATCGGACGAAATGCAAATCGATGCTGGAATCACACAACAATCTTAGCTCAGAATGAGTCGTTAGAATTGGCATGCAGAAAGAGGTATCATTCAGTTTATACACTGTTAGAGTCTATGTGTTTAGTTCACGTCGTTTCCGTTAATAGCGTAAGTAAATGTCTGTATAGATTCAGTTTAGTGTGTAGACTTTACTTTGAATTTTGAAATATTCTTTGATATTACAAAAGATCGATGTCGGGGATAAAGCAATAGAAAAATCTCTATTATCGAACAGAGTAATATAATACATATAGGTATAATTACAACAAATGTGTAAGTTATATACATCAGAACAAAACACAAAAGAATCATATAAAATACACACTTGAAGTTATATACCATTATACACAATTGGAGCGACAAATTAGCATAGATGAGAAATTTATAATTCCGAGAATCGACGGACGGGCGGACGAGCGAACCGGACGGAAGCGGGGAGAGCAGAGTAGTTGGAAATCACATAACACAACAGCATCAACAGCAACAGACAACAACAAAATCATATATACATAAGATCGATCGCTGATTTATTGTGTGCATATAGTTAATCGAAAAATACAATGTTAATATTGAGGAACAATTGTGTTGTGTTTCAATAATGCAGGTAGGATGATGAGGAGGAGGGGCAGAGTGAGTGGAAGATAAAAATTGCAAATCAATCTATTGAAAAGAGCGATGAATTGGTCAGCCTTCATGGTCAGGTCTGCGCCGACGCAGTGGGCCAGCGAGACGTTGGAGGGGCGGCTAACAGGACGCCGGGGATTTCAATTAGACGCCGAGATTCGCTGATTCGGTTTGGTTGGGCGCTTGTCTTATCGGTAACATTTGGTTGTTATTTTTAGGCAGCGGGTGTTTTTTTTGGGTTGAGGAGGTCCTCCAGGTGGTCCTCCTAAATTTCGCAGCGTACGCACCGCACTGGATTGTGGCTTCTCATGTGGGACCTAATTTGAGACCTTGTGCAAAACTGTTTGCAGTAATCGCATTCGAACAAGCGAACAACATGCGCGTTGTGCTCATTCAACTGCTCCTCAAATTGGAATGCCGCAGTGCATTTTAGACACTTATGAGTCAAACTGAGAGTGCTCAAACTCGTGCAAATCAAGTAATTCGAACGTTCTGCAAACTGGTCTGTTTTTGCAACGCGTACACTGGTATGGGTATTCCGGTGAAATTTTGCCGGGTGTTCGAGTTGGTAATGGCGTGCCACTCGTGCAGCGTCCCGGCTCAAAACTTCCCGCAATTTTACTTGAAAGAGAAATAAAGAGAAAACAAGGTTGGAATCGACGTCGAGCGCCATCTAGCAAAGAATATACGAAACATGTAGTCATCCGAAAAGTATGCTCTACCATCATGGCACAATTTATTGTGGAATGTAATATCTAGCCAATACACAGTCATATGCCAGCATGTTTCTATTATTTCTAATTCGCATGGCAACTGAGAAATGCGCTCACATGTATCTGTTTTTCAATGTCGCCAACATGTATATGTTTCAAGTTTCAATTAAAGCTCGTGAATAATTGTATGAATTTTACTGGTTTTTCCGCGAATTGTTTGTTGCACATTTTTGCGCGTCGCCAGTTTGTTTCGCGCGTACGTGACTGATGTGCAATGGCATTGTTATTTGTTATCCATTGTTAATTGTTAAATCCAACATCAAAATACAACTACTGTGCTGCTGCTGTAGTGTGAGAGAGCGAGAGAAGAGATATTCGAATTACTGGTCTACTGGTGATATTATCTATTGTTTCCCACAGGTATGGCGAAACACTGATCAAACGGCTATAAGTTCGATAGAACTACGTTGTAGAGTTCGAATTTGAATATTTTGAAGAAAATAAACCTTACTATTAGTTCAACATATCAGTGTTGTTATTTATTAATAATACTTTCACAGAGAAATGAGTAATCACTCCAATGTGCTATAATTAATAGTATTCGTTTTTTTTTAGAATAGAAAACGTTTATTTTAATAATAATATTATCGATACAACGAAATAATACTGATACCGAGTTCAAGCAGGGCCTTAACAAAGGGGTAATGCATGTGTGAAATATAATATGTGTGTAGGTTTTGTAGTATGATGAACAATTTAATTTGATTCGTGGGAAAGTTTTTGCAAAAAACCACCTGAAAAGCTGAAAAGGGGAAAGGGGTGTATATGTACAGGGAAATGTTTGAAAGTGTATGTGTAAGTGTGTGATAGTGTGTGTGTATGTACATATGTATACAATTAATTACTGATTTTGTTCACCAGTAAGTGAACATGATTGGAAGAACTTAGCGGAGCGCGAATTTATTATTTCAGAGAGAAACGGCAGAGAAACCAGATTGAAAACCACATGTCTTATATAAACATCCGGATATACATACAGGGTGCGCCAACTTTTGATATAGCATTTGAAACTTGAACAACTTTTGATGTGGACAACTTTTTCATTTTTTGTTTGCACACAAACTTTCTTTGTTCCTTCAAATTTTATGTCCATCATGTTTTGAATATGATATCCAACGACGCCGCGTTCACTCGATTTGACGCCGCCGAACTTCTTTTTGTAGGAGTATTCGAGGAGCATCAACAAGCCGCAGACCTTAACTCAGCTCAAAGCCAATATTCGATGGGAAAATGCTGGGAAAATGCACGATTTTTTTTTGCATCACAAATGAAGGTGGTAATTTATTGGATATTACATCTAAATCGTCATGGACATTAAATTTGAAGGAACAACGAATGTTTGTGTGCAAAAAACATATTAAAAAGTTGTCCACATACAAATTATTCAAGTTTCAAATGATATAGCATTTGAAACTTGAATAATTTGTATTTGGACAACAGTTGGCGCACCCTGTATAAGCAGCATAATGCGGAAGGGGATGTGCCCAAGCCCTACAAACAACGTGTTTTGTGTTGAGATGGAGGAAAATCTGGTAGTTCATGTCGTTAAGTTAAATGCTAGCTTAAAGTGGCATAATCACACTATACAAATACATTGTATTTATTCTGCGTCGAGTTCAATTGCGTTATTTTTGTCTTCATCTTTATCATATGGGATTGTCTTCCGGAAAACATATATTCGAGTAATACGAAACTAGATATTACAATGCATTGCGCTTGCATTTGCTGCACAGCATTCAACTTCGCATGGCGTTGAAGTTGAAGTTATGCCAAACAAATACTTAAAGTTCACGAGCATAGTTTCGTGCACAAAACACTGCGCCGAAAAATATTCCAACATCACATCGTATGTGCGCGCATTCGCCACGTGTGCGAGTGAGTGTGCGCATAGTAAACACCCAAGCACAGACGCGGGAATATTGGGCGACCAACTCCACATTCGCACATCGTGCCACCACCATCGAACACCCACCCACCCATCCAAACACCCTACACCATGTCGAACAAACGGCCAACGAAAATACACACACACACGCACACACACATGTCCTCCCGCCTGTGTGCGTTCGTTCGGAGTTCGGACGATGTATTATACCTTCTAGTATACCACCACCGCCGACGTTGCAGGGAAGCGAGAAACCCAACCGAGTTCTAGTGCAACTCTCGCACTTTTCCAGCGTGTTGTTTGCCTGTGTGCCCACTGGCTGCCTTCGATGCTGCGAACAATCTTCACGTATGTAACGTGTACGCCGTACACTGTACGGTGCTTCTTCAATGGAGCTCGCATACCGGCAATCGAATACCGGTATCGGTAAACGGTAATGAAGACATCTTGTATTAGAGTTCTTGTATTAACGACCAGCGTGCACTATGAGAAAATAATTTGTATTATTTATTATCAATCAATTAAAAATTGTTGTGCTCTGGAATACTATCCTAGCTCATTAATTTGAAACATGCTTTTGCTTTGCTTATCGGCACTACAACCCGCGACGGGTCTTGGCCTCCCTTATATACTCCTTTGTATATGAGGAGTAGCAGGGCTTCATAACCGATTCGGGTTTTCCAGAGGCCATGTGGTTAGCACAGCGCTCCAAAGAGCAACCCTA
>JANTBZ010053790.1:0-47578 GCA_024741255.1 Exechia fusca | reverse complement strand
TTATTTTGGGTCGTATGCTTCGAACAAGTTAGAGTTGAACACATCAGTGTAGTAGTTTATGGGTTAGATAGCCTCGCGTTTCCTGTTGGCCCGATTCAAAGGAAATGCGCCTGAGACATTCAATCTCAATTGAGTCGTCTCTATTTGCTCACATCTGCGCAAACGTTCGTCGCTGGCAGATTTCCCTTTCTGCCATAATCGTATGCAATCATCATTCAGCGAGCGAGCGTGCGCCGAGCGATTAGCGTAATCACACGTCGTAGTAGTCGTAGTAGTATGGAGATGGAGTAGTGAACGTTGGTTGTGGTAAATAGTGTAGCAGAGTAGACTCTCGTTAGACGGCGTGATGAACGCACGCACGCACGCACGGTTGATGTTATGCTCGCATATGCTCAATTTTGCACACACCGCACAGGTGAACGCGCGCAACGCGCGCAACGAGCCAACGACACTCGCGCGACGTATGCGCAATTGCGCAAGCATGATGCATGCACGCATTATTCACCAAGAAAGTGAAATTCCGCACGCGCGCGTAATTGGCTTGTGGTTTTTGGGACGCATGCTCGCATTTGTCCAGGCTGGCAGGTGATTCGGTTCGGCCAATTTCGCAGTGGCCAACGCGTACGCATTTGTGGCGGCATCGATTTTGCATGCCGCTGCCAAGCGCACGCATGAGTGCGCGCCTAATTTGCGGTATGTGTCGAAAGTCACATTCACGTAGGCGCGATTGAGTGATTTGCGTGCACAATCGAGCGTGTGTATCGGCAATCGCGAGCAATGAACACGCAGTGAAAGTATCGCACACAAAGTCAATGTGTGCAGCACAGACAATGCATTAGAAATTGGTCGCCTCACTGCAACTGCAACGCGACGAAACGAACGCGACGTATCACACACGTCGTCGTTGAATGGCGAGCCTGGGAAAATAACGAATTTACCGCCCAGCAGCGACCAAGACCCAAAGCGTCACTCGTCGTCGGGTGGGAATCAGGCGCCGTAATGTTTGTTTACATTTGTCAGCCATACACGCACACACACACACGCGGCCGAACGGCACCGCTCTCGAAGTGATTAATTGTCATGCAGAATGGCAGACGACGCTGACGTCGTCGTCTTCACGATCGAACACACTGATTATACGACGCATTTGTGTGAGCAAATTTACACACGCACACAACAAAGAACAAACGGTTCGGGGCCCAGACGCACAGACACACACACAGATTGTCGGAATAAATAATGTTTATTTATTTTTTCGTTCTCATGGATTTCGCAAATCCGGCGGCCAGACCAAAGAATCGTTCGCTCGCTCGCTTTTCGGGGCGGATGATGAGCGTCATAGATAAAATTTGTGCGGCTATGCGTGCACAAATAAACGAGCGTGCTTCCCAAAAAATGCGCGTATGCGTCTGGGGTGGTGGCCTGGACGACGACCAAAAGATTATTTGTTCAGTGCTTTCTTTGCTAATTGAGCCTTTAATGCTGTTTTATGCAAATGCGCGTATGCGCCAGAGCGCATTGTATCTATTGTGTGTCATTGATATTGTACGCACTTGATTGCGCACACACGCACATTTTTTGTGTGTACACACCGCACCACTGAACACCAAAGACGTCGGCTCCGGTTGTTTGTGTTCGTCTCCGCACCCTAAATAGACAAGACAAAACGCCGCGCACAATTGCATTCGACTGCAAAGTCACACCGCAAATCTGCCGTCCGCTCCGCTCCCCGCTCTGTATTGTCGTTTTTATGCAGATTCAGGGGTGCGAAGAGCAGACGACAGAAGCAGCGCGAACATCTCCTTCGGATATGTATCGACGAACCCATGCCAATCACTTATTGCGACCGCACACAGTCACAGACGTTTAAGCAGAACGGATGCGTTTA
This sequence comes from Exechia fusca, assembly GCA_024741255.1. Lineage (NCBI taxonomy): Eukaryota > Metazoa > Arthropoda > Insecta > Diptera > Mycetophilidae > Exechia > Exechia fusca. Next base: position 45,690 of record JANTBZ010053790.1, on the reverse strand, counting down.
AACCGCACAATAAGACCGAGACGTTCGCACCCCTCTCGCGAGCGCGCTCGGGAATTCCCATAAGTGCGTTGAACTACCGCAGTTTGCGAGTGCATAAATCATGTCGAACAATTGCAGTCATTTGATGGGCAATATGAAGATGGAAATCTTCTCGATAGCAGCAGTCAACGACACAAACGATTAGTTTTAATGTTGTGAAAATAAATAAAAACGATTCTGCGCTTCGGGGGTCCGCGCGATCCGGGGATTTTGCGACGCTGATTGTAACAAATTGCACCGATGACAATCGTCTACGCCATCGGGAGTCTTCGCACGGCCACGACATGCTGATTTCTATATGTATAGGAATTCTATCCAGCCTATCTGGCATCATTTGCATAAGAAACGTCTGCGTCGTTGTGTCGGTCACGTATGCGACCAATCATCGGATTGCTGTCCGATGTTCTTCGTTCCAACAACGTGCGACAATAATATTTATCGTAAACCGTGTTCATGATGATGGGCCTGCCGGCTCAGCGACACTGCGTCTAGGCCGTTCAACCGCGCAGGCGAACTGGCACTGACTGGCATTCTCTCGTCGCGCATGCGCACACACTCGGAATGCATAACGTGCGCCCAATGCGACCGATTGCGCACAGAACGCAGAACGCAACCGGCGGCAATCGCGGAGTGTGGAATGTGAATACTGCGTAATCTCAGCACAACACCTGGGCGCACGCACAATCGATTCACCGTCGTGTTGGGCATTTTTATGGTATCGTTAAGTGCGTATGCGTTGCGGTACAATGCACACAAGACCGCGCGGCACAATGATGCTTCGTTAACAGCAGCATATTATCCGCGTGTTCCCGAAATAACCACCGATGTGACACACTTTATCGCGCCGATTGCCGTTCGGCGAGCATATTAAAAGCGCCAAACAATTCGAACGACGCTTTTATGCTGCGCATGGAACAGTTTTAAAACTGTGCTAGTGTGTACGTTTCGCATTTCTTCAACCGGTTTCTGGCTGTATGTCTGCGTATGTCTGCGCGAACCAAGCGAGAACATGCTAATCGTATTAAATGGTAATCAAGATAAACAAGTCATTCTGATGCGCGAGCGCACTCGCGCTCGTCGAACGTCGGACGTCGGACGTCGGGCGCGAAATGGGCATGGTAATGAGCGCATCGCGGCGAATAAACACCCGGCAAACGGTTTACTACCGCGTGCTTATGATGCGTTTTTGGTATTCATGACGTGTGTGAGTGTGTGTGATTACGAAACCCACCAAAAAGCCGCACCGCACATCAAATGCAATCAACAGCATAAACATATCAAATACGCCAGCGCCATCGCAAACCCTTTGCCACGTATCATGAACATGGTTTTATTTGATTCTCTCACGACCAAAACATCATGTTTATGTTTAATCAACGTAAGTCTCGCACAACACAATCAGAGCGCGATCGCTCAAACAATGCCGCCAAGTACAATGTGGTACAAGAAAAACATTAAAATACCCCGATATCATAACATCGACGGCGCGTTTCCGCGTTCGGAGCGGGACATTTTGAATTGAGTTTTGGAAACTCAAAGGTGTGCGTGTTCGTCTATTGTTTATTTTTTCGTTGGCGTATCACTAAAATAATACTTTCGACTGCGAATGGGAAAGGGCTGCGAACGCATGTGCCATGATAGTGCACATTTACCGAATATATTGTATATCGATCGGTTAATTCAGTTCAACGGCGAGCCCACGCCGCGCATTCACGGGCAATGTGAAGCACGTACTCCGCCACTCGTGTGACCGTGAGCGCCGTGTCATTGTGTTCAGTACGAGCGGCCAACTAATTCACAAATGCATTTTAACCCCCTCCCTCTGGCGCACTCGCGTGTTTGTTGTATTATCAATATGTTTTCACTACAAACATCCGCGAGTGCGAGGTCGAACGACGGTTTTGGCTTGCGGACAAATGTGTACCATCATCGCGGCAGCCGCCTCACAGCAGCAGCAGCGGTAGTGGCTTTTCTATGTTGTATGTTGTATGTTGCATGTGTATAAACAATAGAGTCGAACACATTCCGAATATAAATCATGCTGTCGGACATAACACACAGTTATACATTTGTAATATTGATTGTAGTGGAAGTGTGCGCTCTCCTCCGCACAGTGGGCGATCAAGTCGCGGACCAGGTCGGACCACCAGGTGCACGCGCGACCATAAAACACACTGGCACACGCGCACGCGCGCAACATGGGCTAATAATACGCGAGCACGCGCGTGCGCGGAACCCTCTTCCGTCTGCTGCCCCCGAACGCTGGCCGCGTGCAGCGAAATCCATTTGATTTCCTAATAACCCACACACACATTTACTACACGCAACATACACGCGCGCACTCACCGCATCGAAATTGCCGACATTCGCTGCCCACCCCCCGCATGCGCGGACTCGACTGTTTGCGTTTATGATTTCTGCGCGTGTGTGTGCATTGTGTGCATTACTTATTGTGTGTATGTGTACTTTTCGGCCTCTTTATGTAGTTTATGAGCGGAAAACCAAAGTGCTCGCACATAAATTGCATTCACAACGAATGAGCACGGACACACTTTCGCTTGCATTGCGAGTGTTAATTGTGTGTGGGACATTGAATGAGCAGAGTACGCAGGGTGGGCAGATAGTTTGATGGCCATGTGCAACATATTAAGAGTAATTCATGCTCGCATTTTGTTATAGTAAAATAAGAGAACTTATGTCCACCCTGCACACAATATCACATGCCCGGTTCGGCAGGTAAAGCACCGCCAACATTACCCCGATATGTTGCACACACGAAACGACAGCAGCAGCTTCCTGGTCGACGGCGATATGCTGGGCTGGGCGTTGTCGGACGCACACACACGCGTCCAATAAATAGCGTAGTGCACACAATTTATGTTCAAACACACGCACGCTAGCACGTGCCCGAAATGCATTGTGTGTGTCGTTCTTCTTATGCTCGCTCACTGTGGGTGCACTCGGACCATTTTCACTGCCCGCATCCGAAGGACAAACACGCCGCATTGGCATTATCGTTATCCGCTACCGGATGGCTACCGCCACAGTACCTACGACACACCACAATTGTATTGCATTGCATCCGTAATCCCTTTGCTAGTGCTGTGCTGTGTCCAGCATGCGGCGACGAGGGGGAGTGATGATGTGATGTCATGCTGCGCGTGGTGTGATGCGTGCGTTGTGTGATGCGATTGAGCCGACACCGCACACATTGTCAGCCGTCCGACCGTCGAACGAATGCGCATGCCATAAACGAAATTACGTTTGCCCATTGTCCGGCATTCCAGTTTTATTCGAAAATAATGTCCGCTTTGTATGCTGTGGTGTGCAGTATATTGGTCCCGGTTGGCATTGTTCGCCTACGAAAATCGGATGTGCAAATAACATGATTTATGCTCCGGCTGATCGGCAATGACAGTGCTCATTATCACTCGCCATTGACGATTCAATCAATTCGGGATCGTGAAACGGGCACAATCAATTTCGGTTGTAACGACTGGATTTGTCAACCTCTGCGCGTGTGAGAAACGAACCCACCCCCCGAACCCGATACATGTACTATACAACATTGACCTATTTTCCAGGCGAAACCACAAGTCGCGCACAACCCCTTAAAAGTCACACGATATCTTTGCGTGCACTCTTTCATTTGATTGTGTGCACGACGTACACAATCATTTCATTTCACACACTCACATTCGACTTCGAACACACCCGTAATACACCTAGCTAATTAGCGCCCGGTCAAAACAATTAGAGTGCGCGGCACGTTGACAACCGACAACCGACAAAATGCGAACGAGTTGTGCACAACGGGGTGGATTTCGGTTCGGTGCGTGTACAGTTTGGAACGACGCAACTCGATACGCCGAACGCCGTTTTGTTCGCACACTCGGGGACACAATCACACGCGCAGTAGCCAAGCATGTTCACTCGGCATGGGGCCGAAAAAGGTTTGACGGAGCGATCGCACACGCTTTGTACACGAAGTTCGAGGTGGTTCCTTATCGTGCGCTCTCTTGCATGTGAACTGACTTTTATCGACGTTTGGCTGTCGTCGACCTATTATTAATTGCACTATCTACTACATCGCACATCGGGGACAATATGGGAAACGTTGCACCGCCTTGCCCGCTGAGTATGTACAAATGTATGTAACTGTGCGATGTATGCGTGAGATATGCGCTCGGGAAAATTAATAGTTTAATTCAGTGCTACGTGCTGCATGTGAAATCGCCGCTCGACTGGCCGGCACAAATGACTCCTGTAGGCCGGACACAGCGGCAAAGTAAGTGACTTGACACACACACAAACAATCGAATCGGTTGTGTGTGCGGACATGAATGTTTTCCACACGCAACGCGATCGGAAAATCGTGCACATTAGTGAGCGCAGTACCGGATACGACTCGGCGTGAGCAAATTGTCGACAAGCAGTGTACATGATCATATCGCGATGCACTGCATTACATAAACGTGCGGACATTACTGTGCGGAACCCGAAGAAGCGTGGTTCATTCGAAGAAAATGTACATTGCACATTGCACACGCTGTTCTTTATGCTTCGCACATTAGTGCGGTATTGAGGTAAATGACTGCACAGTGTATATTCGAATAAAAAACACGTCTGGTGTTCGTAGGACTGATTGATGCGAAACATAATTAAGACATCGTGTCAACACGTCACTTATCTTCGAAGTTTGTTTTTTATGTATCCTATGATTATTATGTCGTCGCGCGCGCACGCGCGCGCTCGATCCTTCGTTAGTGAAGTGCAGTCGAGCATAAAGTACAGTCGCGGAGCGCGTCTTGAGCGCACACACTTCAACTGCACACAGGATCGAATCGTAACATTGTGCGCGATAAGGGTGCGCTCGCTGGCACACACACACACTCGTGTCTATCATGACCTACGACGACGCGACAGCGACGTAAGCTGACACCGCGTGCGTGCCGCCAAGACGCGCATCTGTTCCCGATAAAAAGTGATATGCGCATATGCACTGTGCACACGAACGCCGGTCACATATGCCGTGTATGCGAACGTGTCATTTTGATGGTTTTCAAGACGCGATGACGCGTGTGTGTGCGGCTTAATCACCTACTACATGCATACTATATTCTAGACCGCATTGCACCGTTCGCTCAATTTTTCGTCGCGTGTTATAATGCGCCTGACAAATAGCCGCATGCAACACATATGAAGAAGTTGTGTGAATACACATATCGAAACCATTATATGTTGTGTACTTTATGGCCCATCGGATCGGAGTGGCGTGCGTGCGTGCTTGGATTAACCCGTAACGATGTGCGATGTGTGCTTCTGCGACAGGCGACATTGCATATGCGCAGTATATATGTTTTATGGTGAGACGACATGCGATTGCGCGCTGCGGTCTGCGAGCATATTTATTTCGACTTTGATGGGTTTCGTATTCTAAACAACAGTCTGCTGAGGACTGTGTATAGATCTCGATGCCATTGGCATCGTCACGCCAATCCCTTCGCACTTTGCATCACTTTGACATGCAAATTGATGTACGATGTCTGGCGGGTGTCAACTAACAGGACTGAGAGCGAGAAAAAACGACCACATCCAAATTACAAGCCCGCATGTTTTGCATCGACTCAACAGCACACACAACATGACACCGAACACATTAATAATAATAGTATGACACTGCTCGCTCGCGCGTGTGGTTTATTCGCGACTAAAATGTCGCGTGTGTGTGATTCGCCGCCAGTTGGCGTGTGTGCGGGGCGCGACACATTTTGTGGGCGGCTTACATCATTATCGCTGCGGGCCATTGGCGCTCAACGCACGATGGTGTGAACGAACGGATATAGTACATAATAGTAATAATCATAATAATAATGTACGGTCAACTGGTGGTTGCAAAATCGTATCGTACATATGAATTTGTGCATATCAAACGCATGAACACCGCCGCATTTCGCTTTGAGGTCGGACCGCCTAGTTCAATGTGTGTGCGTGTGTGTGTGATATGGGAGTAGAGGGGTAGGGTTCGGTTTTCCGATGTTGAAATTACACATTCAGAACAAATTGTGCGGCAATGCCATTTGGATCTTATCGCATACACACACATACCCACTCACAGTGTGAAACGGGTCCCGGGATCAAAGTGAATGCGACATCTCGGTTCGTGCTCTGCATATCTTCTGTTTGCATGGTCGGAATCAGTTCAGAAGCCACAACCTTTGTGCGAGTGGGTTGTGATTTTATGGTATCTGTGAAAGAGAAGCCAAATGCGTTGAAATTATTTTCTTATCTCCACATTGTGATCAGATAACCACTTGCCAGTGTAAAGTTACAACACATTCGAATTTATGTGTGTTTAATGTTATCACAAAACAACACCAAACTCGCTGCTCCACAAATATTCAAGTATCTAATTGTTTCGTTTCCGAACTCCGCAGCGGCAGTGCCGCGCAAAGGGTTCACAAATAAATAAATCACGAAAAGCCGCGCGTACAGTCGCCGCATCTGAGGGAGCATATCTTTCCGGCGTGCCGGCGGGTTTTTTGTGGTGCATACGTAATGATCTGCTGGGGTCGTGCTGCTGCCGCTGGCCAATGAATTTCAATATGTGTCTCAAGTGGTGACTCGGAAAACATGCTAATCTCAAGGCACCGAGATTACGTTGGCCTTCCTTCCTTGGTCCGTCCGTCATTCCGGCGGACCTTTGACATCAAACACTCAAATGTATGCATTATATCCTGTAATTAATGATGTCCGGTGGCAGAATACGGCATTCGTTTCGGTTTTTTTTTGCCACACTTTTTCGGACACATCGGTCAAACGCGTGCTTGGTTTCGCTACCTCGAGGATTTATGCGACACCAACATACTGTATGCACACAGCATAAGTTGAAAGGTGAGCGCGTTTTATTAACGGTCCCGTCCGAATTGTGCAGCTTGTGTTGTCGCGCAAACACGCCGCACTTGAGCACGAAATGTGTAACGCTCATTTCATTTAATTACGTAACTGTGCGAGCAGTGAGCAGTGTTTCAACGCGTGCGCCCAATTCAAATATGATGATGAGCAATGTGCAACGAGTGCAAACAAAACACCTCTTCAGCGCCGCCGCCGCTCTTGTTTGCGTTTGTTTTCATAATAGTCTACGTGTCTTTAGGTTTGGCGTGCGTGTATTTACACATCAACCGCACCATCGAGCCCAACGCACACTCGTAATAATCGTTGAATAAATATGTGGCGATGATGATAACAGCGCGGCGTGCGTGGCGCGCGCCACGCGAGCACGTGTGCTCATATGAACACAAACACGCACGCGGAGCAGACGGAATAAAAATAAATTCATGTTTGCAGTCCAATTAATTAAATGCATCCCGCACACAAACACACACGCGGTCTGCGCATCATTGCAACCGTACAACCGAATACATTATGCGGACGTTGGCTCGGAATGTGCAGTCACGTCATTGTCTGTCTCTCTGGTGGCCACGCATCAAATTTATGTACATGCATGTTGTATGTAGGGGTGCGATCCTGAAATTAATTCGAGCGACACCAATTGTAATATTTGAATATTTGAATCAGAACTGTAAGTGTTAAAGTGATGGAGCATAAACGCAACATAAACTTTCAAAGCCCGTATCTCCCGTAACGCGGCATTCCCGGGACCCCGGCCGGCATGCATTTAAAAACGCACGCGTCTGAATGTCTGTGTCCCTTGGCCGACGAGCGTGCGTGCGCGCCCATGTCATATAAAGTCATGTGGCCTTCCTGTATACAAAGTTGCGCATTCTCGCCGCAGGGGAATCGACCGCAACCGCAATGCACACGCATGCGCGCATACCAATAATGCGCGTCTCCGAATTTATTCCGATCTTTATGGTCCTCGCGATCGATGCTAAGGAATTCCCTGCGAGTGCCACTGCAACACAGACAAAGAATCAGGCATTATTACCAGTGATAACAATAATAATAGCGAGGCGTTCGTTCGTGGAATCGACGCACGCACGCACGCCAGTGTTTGGTTACGTTTTCAATTATATCGGACGCTTAAGTGTTTGTTTGTTGTTGACGTGCACGCACGCACGCGCACTCATCATCAAAGCGTGTGTGCGTGAGTGTTTGTGCACGCACCAGCAGACATTCAATTCCAGATGTGTTTTTTATTCGATTCGTAGCGGGCCTTGTCCGCCACCGCCGCAGCCGCCACATTGAACGCATCAACGCGCGCTCGCGATGGACGTGCGCACGCACGCACTCACTCACTTATGAAAAAACACGACTGATACACAAACCCATCAATGCGTACAAAATCGAAAGCAAAGCACAGCGGGCCGCATGCACTCATCAGCGACTGCACGCACGCACTCACAGTGTCATCGACCCACATATTCTTCGTCGGCGAGCAAAAAACACACACAATATTGTGATATTTACCCAACTCGCGACTCGAGTGTGTGTACCGTGTGTTCAGCGATAAACTCACTGGCGTGCGTGTTGCATTATTTCACTGCGCGTTACGCTTCGAGCGCATACGCCTCCATAAAAAAATACAAAAAATTGTAACAACTATCGGCTGCATCGTCGCATGCGCGCGGATCGTCGCTAACCGCCGCGTTGATTACGAATTAATTAGTTTGAACGTGCGCGCGCACATGGCGTGCATGTCCACAATATTTCCGATATGTGTCAGCACTCAGCGGCTCGTCTGCTCTTCCGTGGCAATTTATGTGCGCGGCGCACGCTCTCGATAACGCGCGCGGTAGCGGAAATATTCTGACCCACTTTTCGTGCGAGGAATTAAACGCGATATATCGATCATAAACGCGCACGCCCACTCGAAACTTTCGCTTTCTTCTGTATCGAAAATGAATAAAAATTCTCTCATAAATCGTCATCCGGTGCGTCCTCTTGTTCACATGTGCTCGTGTGTGAGAGTTTTCCATACTCATATTTGTCGGCATTGCTTCGATCGTAAATCAATCGCTCCGGCATAATTTATGCGTGTTTTAACAACGTGTTAATTTCGTGTAGTTCGTCGTCTATAAAAACATAGCATATTTACTAACCACGATTCTGTATCCTGTATCTCGATCTTCCAGACGCCAACACATCAGCGCCGGCGGCTCACAGAAGGCCGAAGGCATGGCACCCACGATGCACCACATGATGGACACCGATGGCGGTTCGGGCGCCACCAGTCCGGATCGGCTGCGCGGAGCAACGAACGATCTGTTCGAGCTGCTGGAGCGTGTGCAGTGCTCGCGACTCGACGACCAGCGCTGCGTGCTGCCGGCGTACTTTGCCGCCAAGGTAGGGGTCGAATTACTGTTGGGTGTTTTTTTCGGAAAGCCGAACCGATCGTCCCTTTTGCTATTTAATGGTGCATGGTGCGAGGACCAATGACAACAAAATGCCCACTCGGTCGAGAGATGTGTGAGATGTGTGAGAGCAATGATTAATTGCATGTATTCTAATTAAATGGACCGGCTAAATCCGTGTGCCGCACTCATACGCATGAATTTCACGTGTTATCCTCTGACGCGTCTAGGAGCGTACATGGAGATTTATTACTCTTGGTCAGACCCTGCTCACATTGGAATGCAGTGGAAAAAATCCCCTAAACATTTGCCGCCGCGACCACCACCCTTTGAATTAAATCGAAAGCACGCAAGGACTCAACAGGGACCATTTCAAGGTGGAGAGTGTCGGAGATTATAACTGGAACTGCCGTGAACATTTTATTTGTATCGTTTGTACAACCATTTTGAAGAAGTGCCATTTGTAGGTGGTTTGTGACATGGACTTCTATCGGTCCGTAGATGTCGCTACTTTTGGATTACATGAGCGCGCACTGCTTTTAGTGTAGACACAAGCCATGTTGGTACGCCATCTATGTTCTCATTAGCTCATTGGGTAGGTAGGGTAGGACCTAATATTATGCTATCATGCTGTATCATATTGTTGGGTTATCGCTGCGTGTTTTTTCCGTTGGATGGACTCACGAAGTTTGACATTCGTTTTTATCGAATCATTTAACGAAGGCGTAATATTGTTGACTTATCTAGGTGATAGACCGTAGTAAAGACTCACGAAGTTTGAAGTTCGTTACCTCCAGCACACCTAACTCCCTAACCTAATTTGGTTGAATGCCTGAACAATAGGTCTGATCTACAACTTATCTGCCAACAGCGCCAAATCTTGAACCTACATTCACGCCACATATCGCAGATCTGATGCGCAATAATCATACATTTTTATGCTCTTTTGTTATGCGAGTGACTCTGCTCGTGTGTGTGGGTGCCCGTGCCAGTGCTCATGTCTCATTCCAATTTGATTTGATGCACTCCTCGCCCCACCACCGACGACGACCGTTGTTTCTATGAATTTGGCATTATGTCGTCGCTAGGCGGCAATTGGTGAACGTCGTCGGGATGCAGCATAGTCGCACAGCTGCTGTCGCCGTGCACATTTGGGGCATCCAACCTCATCGTGCTGCACACAAGATGACACAACGTATTGCCGTGAATATATATACAATATATATAGTTCAGCGAGGTACCTCGAGCACATGCACATCCACGCTTGGGGCCATGTATACTAATAAACTACACAACAAACACGCGCCTCGTCCGCAGCGTGGGAAGAGAAGAGTCAGCGTCGGCCTGCCGCTGCTAGTACTCACGTGCGCATACGATCGCGCGTACGCAACGCAACCGGTTTTGCAATTACCTTTCGGTAGGATGAGCGCGTAGCTCAATGCGCGCATTACTAGTCGCACATATACTAAGAAAATGTGTCCACTAAAAATGTGTGTGTGTGTACGAGCGAAGCCGGCGCATACTATATGGCTGTGTGTGTGCGGAGGTGTTTGTAAGATCTAATTATATGCGACGGCTGAGTGCACACGCCAACGACTCTAAGACGCGACGTTAACGGCGACATACACACTCGCGTATATGCGATTAAATACGCATACAAAAGCGCACAGAGAAACAAAGCACGTAATTTGTTCGGTGTGTGCACGTGTGTGTGCGTTGTGTGCATGTGAGCGGGGGCGTACAAACAAGCAGCCAACAAACGTCATTACGGGTCGCCATATATTTGCACACACACTCATTTGAAAATCAGTGCACTACTGGCATCCGTTGGCATACAGAACATACATATGCTACGAATGCATCGTCGTCGTCGACGTCGTGGGTTATGCTTTCCGAATGAGTGCGCTCGAGTGAATCATTGAATGGGTGAGAACCACACACTGCACACTGACTGCTGAGATGCCGTACCGTTTTGTTCCACCTATTACGACGACTGCAACCAAGTGCGAGCGACAACATAAAATCTGCCGAGACCTACATGTTATATGTAGCGGTCGAACGCACATCGCACGAACTAGTGCACATTATATTTATTCGAGCGCATATGCTTGGCATTTAATTGCAACGACTTGAATCGTATGTTGCGTTTGCAAGTGGACACGTCTCGATAGTTCAAGGTGCGTCGGCAACTACGTCGCCAAATCACCGACAAAACATACGAGGACAACAAAGAGACGTCGCGGCAAGCATACGCGCAATATGCGTACAAACATCGCAGACGATCATTGTCAACTTGCACGTGCTCACACGCACGCAAGCTCCGAACATCCTGCTTGGCTCTCACACGCAAGATCTACTCGCACGACATGCACGCATGCACAAGGGAGACACGAGACGCTCAATTAGCGTGGGTTATACACTTATACACACGTTGATATAAGTATTATAATATTGCGCAAAGCATGCGATGAGCTCGCAGAAAATCGCACACGTAGACACGCACATACGTGCAGACGCCGCCACATGGCTGAACGCGTCACGGTCTCTGAATACGCGCCATGCTCCCTTCAGGCGGGCCGCCATCGACGACATCGTGGTCGCGAGGTTCGTGGTCGTGGGTCGCGGTCGTGTTTTTGCAATACCACACGCCACGACGTCGAACCACATCAACGCGTCTGACACGCACATTTCGTACTGACAATTTGTCCAATTAGAACGCGTACAATGCGACATAGAGTACCTTGTACCTAGAAATATAAATTATGATTTGACGATATTACCGCGATTTGTCGGTGTCTATTCGACTGAAATCCATGTTCACGGACGCGACGACGAAGGCCCATCATCATCATCATCATCGCCGAAGACGATCGGTCAGCAGCACGCACGGGTACATTAACCTGGATATTCAAGCGTCTCGAGTGCGCACGAATAACGACGAACAAAAAAACGGCTCGTTCTAAGGTTCTGCGGAGCTGTGTGTGTGCGTGTGTAGCCGCGTTGGCGGCTGTTGTGCGAGTGACGCCGTATCGCGAATCTTTATGCTCAGCAAAAACGAAAACATTGCGTGCAGCTCGTGCGTGTGTGTACGTTATATCAGGTTTTTCGTTGCCGTTCCGAGTATTAGGTCGCATTCGCAGATACTGCGCAAGCATGTGTGTGTGTTGTGTGACCGAAAGTTCTTTGTTTGCGAAACATGGCGATTATGCTCTCAGCCAGCTGCTCATTCACAAAGTGCGCGTTTTTCGCGTGATCCAAATGTGAATAAAAAGAAAGTGCACGACGTCGAACAACGACAATAATAACAATCGATTCGCCGGGTGTTAATCTCAATATTGATTGAATTCGTTCCGACCGACCGACCGACCGACACACACACACACTCATACAATGGTCAATTACTGCGGTGGAAATCGGTGTGACAAATGTGGCAGTGATTCGCTTATTTGCTGGCACTCGCGCGCTCGTGCTGATTTGGATAACAATCGGTTTTTGTTCGTTTTTTTTCTTACGATAACTGGTTCGCAGAACACAACGCGACTCAACCACACCGAATAGAGTTGACTCGAAACCGCAATTGCTCGAGTCTCGAGTTCCTCGGTCGCCCAGTGACTCCGGCTTCGGATCCGCCGACGTCACGCACGCCGGCTGCACGGGCACGTAGTCATTCATTGCAGAAACGTGTCTGCCTGGCGGGCGCTTAATTTCTGGTGCCGACGAATAACACAATGCTAGTAGTGACATACACCAACACGAACACGAGACACACACAGGGCAGAGAGTAATGCCAACAGCAGAAAACACCGCGCGAACAAAAACTTGTACGGTGTACTATACATTTTTATGTGTACGTGTTTGTGCCTGCGATGGGCGCCTGCAGCTGTGCGACGTCGCCCGCCGCAGGGCCGTTTAAAGGGAATGGCCAGCTGGGCATAAGCCATCGTTTGACGGAAGGTATATTTTGTTTACCATATTTTTAAAAAATCCGCTGCAATTAAGGTACCAGAAGCATATGATGAATTTATTTGAATGCAGATTATGCAGATTTTCTTCCAACATTAGAAATCACATGAATTAGTTGTTGAAAGAGGTTCCACTCGCAAAAACATGATCAACAATATCATTTTCATTTGATTTGAAATGCTAGAAATGTGTGCGGAAACTGATATAGATGTGTGTGTCTATAAATATTTGTTGGGACTCTTAGTGTTCTCACTCATAACTCATAAGACGGCCCTGGCCCGCCGACCGACCCAAAGTGCGAGGTGAAGCGTGTAGAGTGGAGTGTGGAGTGTGATGTGGGCCGGAGCCTCTCAACGCGTGCAATGATAGAGCTCACGTATAGCTCTAGCTTTGCGTTGCTTCTGCTGCCAGTAATACTGCCAGTATATGCGCTAAACAGTTTGTGCACGCCGTCCGTGTCCGTGTCTGCACACACACACACACAGTTCACTGTTTGAATATTTATTTTTTCACATGCACCATCCGCACCGGCGCAGTGGAGCACGGAGTGCAAACGTCGTGCACATACACGGTGTATATTTTCTGTGTAGAAATATAGTGGTAGACACGGGAAATAACGCGCTGATGTCATGCATAGTCATTCGCCACTCACACTGCACGAATTCAGTGGTGGATAAATCCGCGCTCTGGCTTGTGACTGGAGTTTGAAACGAGAATGTGCAGCAGCTCGACGTCGGCCGAAATAATACGAAGACAATTATGATTTTCAGTAATATTTGTACTAGAAATTATAGACAAAGGATGGAAAACAAATTATGCAATGAGCATAACATTTTCAGTGACGATCCTTCAAAAATATGATTTCCCCATAATTTCCGGGACACATTTCCATCGCATCGCGGCGTCGCGCAATATTTAATATTTTTTCCAACTTTGCACACCGCCATTGCTGGCTGGATATTCGTGTATATACGCAGCATGTGCGAGAGTGCCGGGTCTGAACCCGACAACGTTCCATGTTGAGATAATTTGAAGTGTTTGTCCGGCTCCGCTCGCACGGATATCCTCCCACCGAGCCACAGAGCGAGTGTCGGTCGAGAGGGCACTCGACCAACAGCAAACAGCAGCAGCAGCATCGCAAAACACTCGCAGCAGCGTCGCGTCTCGAGATTCGATTTCCGATTTTTTCTACTCGCTCACGACGCAGTGCATAAAATATGCCATTTGCCAGTGCGCGCACGCGTGCATCGCGTCGTGCATCCGCAAGGGAAATCGAAAACCAGCCGAGCAAACATTTGCTCTCGGCTGCGAGAATGCGCGGCGGAATTGGGCGGCCAAAAAAACGCCGTTCTTTGAATGGATTTCGCTGGTTGACACAGCCACGGCCAATGTATAGTTTGCATGCGAATTGCGGATACTATTCGTTCTCGTTGCATTCGCGTAATCCACCGATAAACCCATATACCCGATTGCACGTTGAGCGCAGCATACGCGCACATGCCGGCGCACATTGTGTCTGCGCAAATATGCGGTCCTACCCCACCGTGTTCTTGACTGTGTCACAACATTACAGCACCCTCTCGCGCACGTCCAATTCCTGCGTATATGCTGCAAACACTCATTCTTATGCTGAGCATATCTACTACATAACAACATGGGTATTCACGGTTGTAACCGCACACACTTCCATTCCATCGCGGCATGCACGCAAACATATGACCGGCCTTCCAGCGAAAAGCTCCGTCGTGGAAAAAGCGCCGCATGCGCCGAGTTCCAGTCCGCTGGCGCGCTTGCGCTTGCATGCCGCGAACACAAGCACACGCCATTCGCAGAAAAGCCAGCGTCGGCAACGGTTGGCGTGTGCGTGCGTGTGTCCGTGTCTGTCTCAGAAATTCTCGCCCCGTGTGTCCATTCACCGCTCGTGATTTGTGTGCCCCATTGTGCGTGCGTGTCCGGGGTCGTGTCGGTTTGTGTGTGTATATGCATGCTCGTTTCGCGAATCACGTGCGCCGAGCGCCAATAAATTCGTGGAACCGACGAGCTCGACGAACGTGACTGGCTGCCCGCATTGCGCACATCTGCGCGTGCACGACGACATAAAAAGCACAAGTGTATTGGAGCTGTGTGTTGTGGCTGTGCACGAAATTCCAAAACCGACGAGTGCACACGAAAAGTGACGCACACTAAACAACCACAACTACGATACAACACACCTGAGCAAACCGCCACAAAAAAGCCGTTTGAAAGTAACACACAGACACACACAAAGCGTATGTGTGTCGCCTCATCAGAAACTCATACACACACGCACGCGCCGCGAACATCGAACACCGAGCATAAATTATATTCGTCGATCACGATCGCGCGTACACAAAAACGTTCTTGCGATAATCATCATCATCGTCATCACGTCGGCAAAACACGTCGACACAATCAACACACACACACAACAACCGCGACTTGTTCAGTTAGCCGTAGCAGCAGCCTCATCTCGCGGCGCCGCCACAACGCGCTTATCCGGTTCTGCCGTTTCTGGGTTAAATCGCCGTTCACCAGCAGACACGTGAATACAACCGCTTGAAGCGCGGACGCGACGACTATCGCGTTTCACATAAACATAAATATATTCCGCGCGGTGAATCTCATCTGCAACAATTGCCCGCAATCGATCGATCGACAATTCAAAGAGTTCTGTGCGTGAATCATTGGACAGCGGAAAAAACTCGTTGTGCCTTCTTCTCCGCCTTCTTCTTCGCGATCGTGCCGAAAACGAAGCGCGCCAGCTCCGCGGAGGCAAACAAACTGCGCCCGCCGATCGTAAACGTCTGCCTGTGTGCGTTCATATGTGTTCGTTCGCGGCAACGGTGAAACCTGATATACTTGTGCGCAAAGTAAAAGTGTTCGTTCAGCTGTGTGCATGTGTGTGCTCGTATGTGTTTGTGCTCGGGTTTATTTGAGCGCCGCGACTCTGCACTGCACTCTCGCGATCGTACCGCCGCGATTGCAAATAATAAATAATTGACTTTCAGCTTTCTCGAGCGCTCGTGCGCGCATCGCTCGCACAAGTGAGCTCAAAGTTCTCGCGAAGGCGTGCATGTAAGTGGAGTGCACCGAACGCCGAACGCGTAATTGGTCCTGCTGAGCGAGGCTGCTCAGTCACTGAACTCGCACGCACGCTGATAAAACCAACAGTTCAACATCCGTCGTCCGCGTCGTCCGCAAACCGGCATATTTGGCAATCTCTCCCGCACCAAATGACTCACGCAAACTGCTGCTGATTACTTTGCGCGATAGCGCACCCAAAAGTGCGCGCGTCCGAACATTACCCACCCCCGTACTCAACGACACTGCGTGACCACAGCCGGCCGTCTTCAATTTCCCACTTCCGCCCCGGCCGGCATCGGATCCTGCGCAATCGCACAACGTCGAACAACACTGCCTTCTCGAATTACGAACGAAACCCCGCCGCCCGCACGGTGGCCTTCCTGGGCGAAGGAGGCGAGCGCCGCTGGGTGCGACAGGCCGTCATGGGCGTTCTGCGGTGGCGTGACCTGCCCGGCACGCGCACATCGCTGACATCGGCCGCCGCCGCCGCGGCTGCGGCTGCCGCCGCTTCGTCGTCGTCGCCAACGTCGCGCATACCAGAGGTAATGACGAACCGCCGCGATGGTAAAGTAGAATCTTGACATATGGAAACACAGTCGGCGGCATTGTTCCAACGTTTGCAAATCGAAGTGTGTCAAGGGCTAGCTGCAAAAATACACGCACTCGCACTCGACAAAATTACCTACGCATGCCATTGTGTGCAATCTTATGCTCGCTCGTACATGCGGTATTTTATTCACATATCAACACTCAATGCGGTGTTTGTATTTTCGGTGAACATTTCTGTTGGCATATTATGACCATGTTGACTTTAGGCATAAATGAGCGTGCGTTCAATTGTGCGCCGAACGTTACCCTGCAGTCGAGTCGTGTGTGTGCATACTGACGCGATTAAATTTATAGCCTTTCCCGTCGCGACAACGACAAATGAGGTGTACCTAATACGCGCTTCCGGTTACACCTAGAGCGCGGCGTGAACGCGCGCACGCGTTCAATAACACTGCTAGCCACGTGTGCGCGTAACTGCGCGTGTGTCTGTTGAGTTTCAACAAAACAACATACCGTATGTCCGTTTACTAGCCTAGCTCATTCATTTGAAACATGTTTATTTATCGGTTTATAGGAGAAGGTAAACGGGCACACGATTTGTAAAACACTACTATATATTTTCTACGAAAAAATCGTTTAAGTAAAGTCTTAACCTCCTCTAATGGCGGAGCCTTCATTGATGATCGAATGATGAAGATTTGTGTACAAATCCATTACATTTCATTTGAGTACTCGCTCATTGTTCTAAGTCAATCAATAGAAAATGTATGATCCCTTAACAAAAGATAGGTCACGAACAATTTGTACCGAGATAAATATTTTACTTCACGAAGGCTTCACCATTAGAGAAGGTTCACGAAGATCGTTGTGGCTTTGCCTCATTGCAATTGTTCGTTCTCCTATGCACCGATAAATAAAGCATGTTTCAAATTAATGAGCTAGGCTAGTATGTAAAAGCGACGCGAGTCAAACATAATACACGATATAGGCAACACAATTGCGCTGCACACAAATGGCAAAGAAGCGCGTCGGTGCACATAAACTCGGTATGATTGGAATGCGTGCCGCAAACGATTCACCTGTATCAATAGCAAACGCTTCGGTGCGCGCGAGATAACTGACGCACCACACACACATCGCAATAAGTAGCAGTGTCGACGCAACACTTTCATTGCAGACACACACACATTCATGAATGTGTATGAGTGTATGTACAAGTGCGTCGACGCCGCGCTTTTCTTTCAGATGGTGAAATGTCATACACATTGTGTGTGTTGGTGTTCACGTAATGCGACATGTTAACACGTACTCGCGGTTTGCGTAAGTCGTCTGTGAGCGTTTGTTGTTTTGTGCGAATTAGGTGCCCGCACGCTCGATTGCGTAATCGCGGAAAACCTCTCCAGTTGTTGAATGGCGTACATGAGGATATTGTCTGCAATTTATGTTGAAGTCGCATTTTAGCAACCAACAAAATAAGCTCTGGCGATATAATTTGTGTTCTTGGAATTGGAATTTATCTGCATCGTTCCCAGAAAAGCTGAATTTCGCATGAATGTAATCGGTTTTGTGGAATTCATTGATTGTGGGGTAGGGCATAATTTGAATATTAATAATAATACCTCAACCTCAACATGCACACCACTTCAAGGTCGCACCAGATGCTTTGTTTTATTATGTGAGTAACATGATCACGCACAAAGCATAATTCAAGTCAGGTACACCTTTATTTCATGTTGCGCCATACCGAACATGGTACAACATAAATACCTCTTGTATAATATGTAACCCATGCGTGCTCATGTAAGACAAATCCGTCTCTTGATATTCAAATAACCTAAAGAGCAACAATGAGATTGACACACGCATGCATACAAGAACAAAGACGTATTGTGGTCAAAACGTACGTGTCCACATGTGTGTGCGACCGTTCTTTTTCCGCATCTCAACGACGTACTCACACATATTCGACCGCACACCGAACAATTGAATGGTCGAATGGCACTGCGCCAGTAATTATGATTCGGATGGTTATCTCAAACCTCAAACATTGGCGTATGTTGAAGTGTTTCAAGTGTGTGGGTGTGTGCGTGTGCCGGTATTGTTTGCTCTGCTTTCATTTCGACGAAAAAAATAACAATAAATATGCCAATTGAAATAATTCACTTATCTCCCGAGCATTCATACGAATTCGCAAACCCACGCTTGAATGTTCGCATTGTGCAAATAAACAGAGTGCAAAATCGCCACAACCGACAAGCGAATTAGGTGTGAACATACTACACACAATTGTGGTCGAAATCGTCGTCTTGTGGTCCGGCACGCGTTCGTGCGTGGGCGTGCGCGTGCGTCGAGTGTGTGACGTACAATTCAAAAGTTCGGTTGGAAACTATTATCACTGCTGGCACATTGTTTGATTGGAATTAGAGAGTGCGATAAAGCGCCAAAGTTTTCGTCATTCAATTACAATTCGAATTCAACTTCAGTGCTCTTGCTTCGCGTCGCGTGCTGTGTCTCACACACAAAACCAGCGGATGTGACCGGCGAAGAACATGCACGACTCAATTTGCATGTGAGAACAGTTGCCCATGTTGCGTGTTTTGTTCGGCGATAATCTTGGTCATTAATGCATGTCGGCAGCGTCTGGATACTCGCCGGCGACGGACGACATGCGCCCAAAGATGTTTTCTATTTTCGAGCGCCTGTCCAAAAAGCGCCTGTTAACGAAAATGATTAAAACATAACGAGCAACGCGTCGAACGGCGTGAACTGTTGCAGCAGCAGCAGACACACGAGTTGATCGCGCATGCATATTATAAATATAGACCCTTCTGTGCGTTCGTATGTAATCTGTGAGTGTGTGTGTTCGAGTTGTATACATACACACATACTACATATATTTACTCCTCATATTTATTTATACAATCGAGCAAGTGCCCGCACTTCAGTGCAACTTCGCTGCAACGCGAACGCGTCTTCAGTCTTCACTTTTCAACCTGGGTGCAAACATGAGCTCAAACACAAGCGAGCGAGCGCGCAAACAGCCAGACACAATTTCAGTGATGTTTCCCATACACTCTAACCAACCATGTGTACATAAAACGCGTGTGGCTGCGCTCGTTCGTTCGGCGTGTGTGTGTGTATATAATTTCGTATTAAAATATGTATTTTACAATCGCACTCACTTCATCTGCACATGTCTCGCGTCGCATGCACTCCGCGCACACGGAAAGGATATGCGTGCACGACGAATTTATGTATGCAAACAGGATGTGTCGCGCGTGTGAAGCGCATGTTGGTGTGTGTCTCTTTGTCTTTGGTGCACATGACTGCGCTTCAGCGCCCGGTTTGTGTTAGGCGAGAAAAGAACATTAAGTACACTTTCTATACAATTATGTTGAATAATGCATGCGGCTGGCTTACGCACGCGATTTTCGCATGCTGGTAACTCTATACGCGACGCATGCTCCAATAACTCCATGTGGTTGTTATTATATTGAAACCGCACGTGTGTGTGTGCGATCGCAATTCGTCGTCGTGATGCAAGTGATTTAGATCGCATTTACAGGAAAAATACCACGGTCGGATTTTTTCTCACGTATCGCGCGCGACGATCAAACGAAAACACTCAACATGACACGTTCGATTTGCGCAACAGCACTCCGCCACTTCTCGACGGGAAATGTGCACACATCACATCGCACACATGTGAACCGCGCGTCATGGGTGGTGTTGCGCGAAATGTTTTGACAGTTTAATGCCCCACAACACAACATGATGGTTGACCCGACACCCAACATAACATCACCGAACGTCTCGTGCTGATCGGTTTCAACAGCTGAAAGTTCGGTCGCACAGCAGCAACTCGCTCGTATGTGTGCCGGCAAGTGTGTGTTCGAGCAGCATCTCTCGCTCCGATATACTACTACAATTTGACACACTTTCACTGGCGGCGGATGGATGCGCGCGATGTGCGTTACATGGCGCTTTAACGCACACACAAATCATCGTCGCATCGCTCTGCGTTTCTGGCCGCGTCATCCCGGCGGGCCGCCACCATCGCGCCCACCAAACGGCGGCAGTACACGACGAATCCGAAAGCGAACGCAGCACAGTTTAATCTCTCTGACAAATCGAATGCCTCTCATTAATATCGAGCCAAGTGTGTCTTCGTTGTCGTCGCGTGAACGTTCGAATGAGGCGCAATTGTACGATTATTCAGCGTCTGATGGAGCATTTTATAATGACGGCGGCCCTGAACAATTGCGACCCTCACCGCGTGCTGGCGTACACCATTGAAACACATTCTGAGTTATCGATGAAATGTGTGTGTGTTTGAAATCACGCGCACACAATCACGATTTCCAGGCCGTCACTGTGCCGAATAGCTAAAGCAACCGCCGCACATTCGTAATCACGACGGCACGAAAAACAATCAGCGAAGGCATAAAATTGTTGTGGCTGTGGCACACACACTCGGGCACATTTCATTTCATTTCCGAGAGTGTGTGTGCGTGTATTATTATTGTAATATACTAAAAGTGCAAAAAACAATCAGCTGAATTTATGCGCGCTCGAATGAGCGCCAACCGCGCTTGACATTCTCTCGACGACGCCTTTCCTACATGCTTCACCATTTTTAGCGGCAATGCTGTGCAGCCATATCCAGGTGCGAATATCGCGTGAGACGCGTACTCGCATACTAAATCTGCAGCTCACACCTTTTGCACAAAGTCGTCGCCTGACAACTCGAAGACGACGACGATGCTGCTACACACACCTCGGTATAATACATACTATAACACCCACGCAAACCGACACAGAGCACGAGACATAAGCGCACTCAGTCAGCCATGCCAGAGCAATGTCTGTGTGTGCATTCGTGTGTTGCATGATTAATGAATCATTGTCTGTGTGTGTGTGTGTGTGTGTGGCGGTATGCGTTTGTGTCTGGGTGCAATGCTAGGCGCTCGCCTGAGCGCATTGCACGGAGCGAGAGGTAAATGTTCGAATTATGTTGCGTGGCATATTGTGCGCACGCACAATCGCATAAATAATATGCTTGTCTTTAAATCCAGCGAGGCAGCGCCGCGCAAAAGGTAGGCTCAACTCTGTATGGCGTTGCCGTGCCAGAGAGAGAGAGAGAGTTTGTAATGTGCAGCATGGCCCACAAACTGTATTTGTGTGTGTGCACCATAAATTTGCGTGCACGCAGAAATGCGAATGGGATATGCGCGCGCCGGTTTGTTTGTGGTTCCGCATTACAATTGAGTCCGGAGTGTGTGTTTGTGTCTGTGCGTACATTATGGCGTCTATGAGTATACATAAACACGCTGCACTTAAATGCACACACACAAACGCATCACATCATATAGGCTTTAATTAGCATAAATCTAGTGCCTCAGTGCACTTCTGCGCACGTTCGTTCGCTCGTTCGTGCGTTCGAATGGCGCATATTAAATCCGTCGTAGATCATTGTCTCACGCACACACCGAACATGAGCAAGCGCCCAACGTACACTTACAGAGTGCATGCGCATAGGACGCATGCACGCACACATTACATGCTCATAAATTCAAAACGGCTCCTTATGGCACCATAACACTGTGGGCGTCTTTCCGAGACGCGCCATCGAACGAACGAACGTACGCACACATCTCTCAATATGCGCCGGATTGCGGTGCAATGTGCGGTGCAATGTGCGGTGTGCGAGTAGAGCATCGAATCATAGTATCATAGGACGGTTATGTGCACTCTCCGATATAGTAGTAGTAGTAGTGATGTCGGTGATCTGTGCCAAAGATTAGGTGGTTTTCTGCGTAAGCACCAGTCAACCCCAGCCCCTCCTCCAAGTGTACTCAGTGCAGTGAGAAATTTCCACTGGAATTATAATGTTCAGTCAGTGTCGTCGTGTGTCACCGCACCGCAGACCGGAGAATACGTCAGCTATGCGTCGGTCCGCACGTGTCACAGTTCCCATTGTCGCACGACCGCAAACATGGACAAATTATATTATGTCTTCGTTACACACAGCAGCAGTGTGAAGGGGCGACGCATATATTTATATTTATATCACGAGTTGGCAGTCAGTCCCTGTATCTAGAGTGGATGCACTCGGGAATTACCGGCAATTCCAGGAGACCTATCGAAATTCTGAAATTCCGTGGCACTAACTTTTCAGGCAAACATTTAACTATGCTAGCAAATTTATGATTTCATTATTTGCATCTAATGTTTGGGCTAAACGAAAGAAAATACCGCAAATCACCGGGAAAATTACACTTGAGAACTCGCATCAAAACCATGAACCCCACAATTTATTCGTTCGTTGGACGAAAACTTTCCGATAAACGCACGCACGCACGCTGCGAGGGATGACTCAACTTCGTCTGCCGGGAACATTACACGAGCGGGCGTGTGAGTTATGCGGGTCTTTCTATCTGCTTGCCGAGCTGGCTGCAAGAGAACTCTCTCCTTATGTGTGCGTTTATACAGATGTGTTTACTAAACGCCGACGTCGTCGTCGTCGTCGTCATTTCGTCTGCTCCGCAGTTCGTATACAACCGACATTCTCGCGCACTCGCAAGCCGGCGACAGTGATAATAATTTCAGATTGTTTTCCAACTCTAAATGTGTTTCCCTACCAACGCCGCAGAGCAGCCTTGCCTCGCTGCGCACAACCTTTTTTGGGCAATACCCCGCATTCTATGCTCTGCTATGCTATGCTGTGCGTTAGTGAACCCGCGATGAGTCATTCGCACACTTGCTAGCTAGCTCGCCTAGATAATTATTTGGGGGGTGGTGGTGAATGTTGAATATGTGAACTCGCGTCTCGGCTCGTTGGGCTGTGTGTAATTATGTGTTACACGTCGTCGCTTACTTATTGTATGCTCTCGACTCCCATTCACAACACCGACAGACTCTGTCACGATTCGCAGGCCCCATCTATGGGGCACACCGCCGCATCAGCCGCCTGAAATGTCACCGTTTACACCATGTTAATTGCACCTTTAACGGGATCGTGATCGGCGGCGGCGGTTGAACGAACACGAGCGCTGACAAGCGCGATGGCGTGCGGGAATCGTGCTCGCTGGCGCAGTCGCCATTGGAAGTGGATTAGATCGTGGTTAATTCGAATGTATTTTGCACACTCTGCGCGCAACCGATCGCGTCGTTGTCTCGCAAAACCGGTCCGCGCGCGCGAGCGCAAAACGACGGTGAACACACCTCGATTCTCAGCGCTGCTGCGGTCACCCCGCACATAAACACACGATTTTCTGCATCGATCGCAAAACCACGCGCAGATCTGCCGTCTGGCTGCTGCTGCGCGAACAGCAATCTCTAGTCGTCGAACGCCAACGTAGTATGTGTATTCAAATGCACATTTAGATTGGCCTTTTGCACACACACACAATGTGCAGTTAAATTCGCGTTGTTTGGTTCGGTGCTCGCATTTTGCAGTGTGCGGTTATTGAAACCAGTTAATCATGCGCATACACACACACACCGATACGTCGAATGCATAGCACTACAAGTGCTATTATATAAAGTCCAAGTACGATTCCATTTAATCAAAACGGGTTGTGTGTGTGTCCGAGCAGTGAAATCACTGCCTACACTCGCTGTTCGCTTCGATGTTTTGCACACATCATTTACTACATATGTGAAGTTCTCGAGCAAGCATCGACTGCGACTGAAAATAGGTTGCAAACAAAATACATACTGTCGACGACTTAAATACCTACTGCGCGAGCAATTTCAAGCTTACGCCGCTTACCGCTTATCTTCGGACCACCTCGCGATTTCGTCGAGGCGGTGAATCATATGGATTTATCCACACCACCAACACCAACCGACCGACCGACGCGTGACGTACGCGACACAAACGCAAACAGACCGACATACAGCCACTAAAATGCCCGCAAGAGACGACGTTGACGCTTGCCGCTTCGCCTGGGGATGGCCGTGTAAGTTGGATTTTTCGAATTTAGCACGACTTGTCGCAAGAGCCGACGCTAAATGAAATAAAATCCGACAGTAGCCACACACGGTTTACACACAATGTTCTACACTACGTTATACCTGCGTCTGTTTAGGTTCCCCCGTCGGCCACGTCGAGTCAGGTCGAATGTCACCTGACGTCGTCGTCGCGGGTATTTATCATCAGCGCCCATATGGCCGCACACTGCACACGTACATGGTGCGCGAAACACGAAAAACAATAGACTGAGGCCGTAATGTCGCCGACATTTGACCGTCCGCCGTCGCTGACGAAATTCGATATTGCCAAACGCGCGCGCCCGAAAAGTGAGACACGCAGCTGAAAAGGTTTCGGCAGCGCACAAACAAGTTCATAGATTTAATATTTATTGGGAGGGGGTGCACGGGCCGAAGTTGCCGATGCCATTTGCGCGCCCACATCGCGGTGTCGGGCAGCACAGACACACAAAGACAAGCACCATCACCATGACTAAGAAGCATCAAGGCCTGTGCTGCAGACGTCGCGATTGTCGTGCGTGCGGCGCATTGTTATATTGTCTCGACTCGTCTCGACGACGGCATATGCACATTATGTATATTCTGCGCGGAGACCACAAAATCGACGAGCGCGATGCGCTCCAACGCGTTCCACTCGAACGAGCACCAGAACACTCAAGACCACGCACACACACACGAAACGGCGGCGCCGGCGCCGAATTGAATATTTGCTTTGCTTGCTAGGCACACACGACGACGACATTGCAAGCCGGATTGCAGTTCGTATGAGTTTCAATATTGACACTGCGCGTTCGCTTGGTTGGAGGAGGGTGTGTGTGTGTGTGGGGTAGGATGGAACGGATCATATGGCAGACTGCAGAATGATATGGATGGTTGGATTTAAAAGTGGTGGACCTATCTACAGTTCTAACTACAGTTCTAGAAAACGTCGGTTTTGGCCAAGAACCCCTGAGCCGACGTTTTATAGAACTTTTAATGATTGAGTTATGTTCATTTACTAAAAACTCAACATTGTGCCGAGTTTGAGCATTGTAGAGGACATATTGTGCACCTGCACAGTTCTAAGTCACTCCTATGAAATGTTACGTCTCTTATACCGAAGCCGAACCACAAATATCTTGTATAGGAAATGGTAAGTGAAATAAAATATCCATCTCCATGCACAAAAACGAGTTTCTTCTTAGGTTTATAGGTCATTAGTCATTACTTCTCACTGGGAAGACTTAGAACGATGTGCTTATACACAAATGATTGGTAATGAAATTTCGCACAAAACCTCATCGCTATTTTTGTTAATCGATGTTTATTTTTTATTTAATTCGTTGTGTCAAAAATCATGACGCCATCATTCCCTCTAGTCCAACGCCACTATTCCCCGCCGCCAATCATATTTTGGCGACCGGCGGGAAGACGTACGCTCCGTCTGCGCGCGTGTATGTTGCTTTACATTCAATATTATGTAATAAACGGTGTAGTAACTTGAGCACACGACTGCGCGACATCATCGCCGGTCTGTGTGCGCCCTGTCTCAGAGGAAAGAGCGATGCGATTCGAAATTGCTGACGACATATCGTCGCCGTTACCGCCGCTTCGGTCGTCGTCGTCTTCGTCGTCTGGGCAATGTAATTATATTGTCGCGCGAGACTTGATGCATCGCCTCGAACGATGGCGTCAGGCCAGCAAGCGCAGGCCAGGCAAACAATTGTATAAAAACACAAATTTCACGACGCGACGCCACGCCACGCACAAGGTCGAAACGAAGAGTAAATCGAGAATTGACTGCCTCGTGTGTGTGCGCGAGTGTGCGCGTCGTGGGACGATGTAAACTATTTTTAGCAATTCCATGTGCGCTGTGTTGTCAACACCGATTACGCGATCCGCGTTCTATATAAAAATAAACGCTGGAAATCACGACGGTATCTGCAGCTAGCTTGTGTGCGTCTGGCATGCGTGACTGATGATTATGAAGACATTCCATCAAGCCAACGGTGGCGGTAGGTAATGCTAGAGTTGTGGCGGCCGCCGGCGCTCGCGTGACCGCGCCACCTTGGCCAAAGTAACAGTAAACAGCTCACTCAGTATGGAACCCCACACATGGAGAGAGAGACGCCGAGACTTGATTATTAATTGGCGAATTATTGATAGAGCGAACTTCGCAGCAGCAGCAGCAGCTGTCGCTGGGAATGTGTGAAGTAATGGGCGTCCGACACCACATTGCTACCGACATGTGCGCTGCTGTATAGTGTTTGTCACTGTATGCGACGACGATGACATCAGCACACACAGTGGCGCGATGTTCATACGCACACACACAACAAGTGTAAAGTATAACATACTCACTCACTGTGCAAACAGAATGTGTGCGTGTGTGTGCATGTTACGCATAAATTATATCTGCACATGGAACGCGCGTGCGCGTGCGCGCGTGTGTTTGCGTTGGCAATTTTATGTGCGCTCGCTGGTGTTTGTGTTGTGCATTTAATTGCGACGACGATGATGTTTGAATATATAGTACATATCGCAAGAAAATTGACGTCGTCGTGTGTTCCGGGGTCTCCGCGCGTGGTTTGAAACGCTGCGATTTAATAACAAGCCAGCAAGCCACCAACTATTTACGCCGCAGCCATAAAGCATGCACGCGAGATTGCCGACGTGCTGGCGCGCGCATGTGCAGCCAGCCAACTGCATTATAAAACCATCCACATCACACACGACGACGACGACGACATCAGCCAATGCTGCACCGCCCGTATATTGGCCGACCATATTTTTTCCGCACGACATAAACATTAAACATGGTGCAAGCGCTGCTGCTCATGCTCATGGGCGCCCACACTAGAGCCCGCTGTGCGCGCCCAGTGCGCGAAATGCTGCACAGAAATTTCGACACAACATGTGCGCGAGTGTGAACGAACGTGGAAAAAATGTAACGAACTGTGGGTGAACGAAACGGAAACTGTGTCAGTGGGAGCACATGTGTGTGTGTGCCCGGCAGCATTGCAGGGCAATAACCATTGGCCACCGCACCGCACTACATATTTTCTGCACGATATTATTCCATACGAAAACGCTAAGCCACCCTCACGCTCATGTTCACGTACGCCACATGTTGCCATGTGCAAATGAGCGCATTTCCACCAGTATTCCACATGCTATTTGCAACGTCATTAGGGTCGCATGCGCACTTCGATGTAAGTGTGTATATGTATCCATGTGCGTGTCATCACAAGCGCACGTACACACATAAACATGTTGGCCAGTTATTTTCGTTCTCCGCACACACTCACTATCGTTTTCTTCGCCGGCATTCGGCCGCGTCGACCGAATGTAACCGGCTCGTAAATTCGACTGCCATGGAATTCATTTCGTGCCCTGCGCCCAGCCTAGTCCATTCCATTAAATAATATATATGTTCGTGCACAACGTTTACCTTATGTCGCACTGGTGAAGCAGAGTATGTATGTACAAATGTTACTTGTGCCTTGTGCATAGATATGTTGTCGTATGTTCCGCGTGTGCGCGTTCGCGTGCGCCACTCGCTTGTCGCGTGCTGCCGGGACTCGTGTCGTGACGTTCGTGGCTGAATGCGAACAGGCCGCAGTGACGCGTGGCGGCAGTGCCAGCGCCAGCGCCAATTGAATGGGCCGAACATGTGTCGCACACGGCGGCGGCGGCGGCAGCGAAGCGATTTCAATGCACCGTGCGCAGCGACATCGCCAACGAGCGCGCACATAACGACACACGCGTGTGCGAACACGCATGCATGCACGCGTGCACGCGTGGAGGCCAATAATGCATTGGGCCTACGTCGACGACAGTTACCAAACCGGGCGGCCTGCTGCTGCCGCTGCTGTCGTCCTGTGTGCAGTGCGGTCGGCTCGGTCTTGTCGAATTTATCGTTCAATTCGAGCCACCGCCGCCGTAGCATGCTCATGTTGGAGGCCTGATGGCATAGTGAATAGAGTGTGCGCGTCACGCGATTTATTGGCGCTTATATTGGATATCAGCAGCTTTGCGCTATGCTATGCGCCTATGCTGCGCGCTGAACACACGCATCATCGCATAACGCGAAAGTGTATGCACACTTTGCCACTGACTGAGCGTATGGAGTTTGTTCACCCCGACGGCGGCCGCGGCGGCGGGTGCAAAGCTCACAGTTGTACATGGCGGGGCCGCAGGATTTCTTTGGCTCCCTGTGTGTGCGTTATGCCGCCAGAATTTCAATCACTTTTACATCTGCTGCTGGCTGCTAATACGTAAGCTCGTCGCGTAATGTTATTTGCATTTAGCATGCATGCGCAGACGACGAATGGCGGATTGCGTGCATATGGCATATGTGTGAGCGTGTATAAAAATACGCGTCGATAAATGACTCATGTGCGCCAAGTCGCACTGCACAGTGGTGTGTGTATATCGATGGGAGGCCAGCAGGTTTTTCGAAATGTGCAGCACTCTGCACGCTGCAGCCAAACGATGGCGTCAGAAGACTATAAATTCTACGATTTTATGGTGTCAAGCGCAGCGCAATAAACGTGCGTGCGTACCGTCGCATTTTCTTATTAACCGCGAGCATGTGATTTGGTATTAGTGTCATTCGATCGATCGATATGCTTGCTGGTGACCATTGGGCGGCTGGCAATCGTCGTCCGCCCGCCAATTAGTCCGGCTAGATCTGGCACGTGGAATTGCGACGACGAGGCGTTGACAATCGGCGTCGAATGAATGTTGCCAGCGACACTTGAACTAAATGAATAAATACGCACGCACAACTCGCGATTACACGCATTTGGAGCGGTTTTTGCTGTGCGTGGTGCGTGTCATATCAATTACCTTTCCACTGTGAGCAACAACGAGTCCATTGCTGAGAGCGTGTTCGGTTTCACTTAAGTGACACATTGATGCGTGTGCCCGCTTGAACGCGTAACTTATGTAACATCGACGGAATATAGCGCATATTCAATGCTTACCTGCAGCCGCCAGCGACCGCCGCCCCATTCGGACACTAATTGACTGACGCACGAGTCGGCGGCGGCGCGTGCGAGCCGCCGCCGCGAGCACTTAACTTGATGATGTCGGCGTCCGTGTGGTTTATGCGCGGTACCCGCTTGCATGTGCGTGCGTGCGTGCGTGCATCCAAATACACATAAATATGCCTGACCTTCGTATCAAATATGTATTACGCATTTCCCGGCACTCTGTTATCGGCGCTGGTCGAACAAACAACAAACACACCGCGATCGGAAAATGTGTGTCGGCATATGCTCTGCACATTTCTCACTTGGCGTTTTTTTTCTCAATCCACGAGTGGTCGTGAGTCACGATTCAAGAAATGCACACGCAATCCACTCACTCACCGAAATCGATATATCGAATTGTCGGTGTCGGCGTGCGTCCAAGTCCAATACATCATGAGAGTGCATTATTCCAGT
Organism: Exechia fusca; assembly: GCA_024741255.1. NCBI lineage: Eukaryota > Metazoa > Arthropoda > Insecta > Diptera > Mycetophilidae > Exechia > Exechia fusca. Next base: position 15,296 of record JANTBZ010053790.1, on the reverse strand, counting down.
CGTGGCGACACTGAATAATCTATTGGGATAGTCCCACGCGCAGTTCGATTTAATGTCGCGGCAGCATAAAGCATAACGCGCGCATAATCACCACTTTAAGCAAACAAACATTAAAAGGGCTATGCAAACAGATTTAAGGCTGTTTCCATTATTCTACGCCTCGAAATGGGTCGTCGCATCACAAGACACGCACGCTCGAGAAACGTCGAACCACTAACGCACACGTGCGCCCATTTCCCGCGCAGCCTGTCTGCCACACAGAACCGCCCGTCAAGCGTATATTTATTTAACTAATATATTCATTGCTGACGCCTTTGCGAGTGTGTCTGTGCTTGTGTGTGGTGTGTGTGTTCACGCTGGCGATGGCCTATATGTTGATAGTGGCGGTTGCTCACGCGACAAACATTGGTGCTCTTGGCGGGCAGGCAGGCAGGCGAGCCAGAGTCATGCTGTATTCGCATGCGAAGCAACTCGCGTAATGGAGTGTTGATGTTATAGTTCAGGCATTTCGTTGCGTGTATCATATGCATGTATTCGTTCCGCCGGCTATGTACACCGAAATGAGCGTGTTTTGTTACATAAGGCACAGTAGTGCACGACGCGCGTATGTTTATCATCGATCAATATTTCGCCATATGCTAGCATATGTAGTATAATACGTATACGTGTTACTAGACGACGCCTCTGGCACTCTCTGATTGCAGACGCGACGCGACGCGCTTGAAATATTCATACACTAATATAATAAATTGCTACATGCACACAGTTTGTGTGTGTGTTTGCTTGTGCGGTTGTATTTAAATACATTTGCTGTGACTGAGCACTGCTGCTGCTGTGCTCCAGTTGAATGAATCGCAATGAGAGGTAATGACGAGTGTACGTCGACGACGATGAGGACGCGACTCGACCGAACAAATTGCACAACATCGCATCGCGGTGCCGGTGCGCGATTTATTCCTCGCGTTTCAAGAGTGTGTAATGTTCCGTACACCGTACACCCAACCGCCGGTCTGGCAGCATAGTACAGCTGTGTCTGGCGTTTTGTTGGGAGCATAATTAAAGTTCGTTCTTATTCTGCGCTACAATTGCGCTCGCTTTGTACTACTGGCACTACGACTATGTTGTATACTATGTTATACAATGTTACGGCGCGCCGGCTGATGGTTTAATCTAAACAACTTCGGCGTAAATTAGCGTGTTTCCAGTTCACAGTTCTCACGGTTTTTGTGTGTGGTGCCGAGTGTCTAGTGCACAGAGCTCACAGTACTTGCACGAACATACAAAAAGGTGTGCTTCCGATATAATAAGCGAACACCACACTCTGCTGTGTATTGTGTGTGAAGGGATATGGTTGCTTTAAGAATTGACGCTGCGAACAAACAACGACTGGTGGTGGTACCCAAGATAAAACCGGCGTGCAAATGTTAATGAACTTTGCGCCGCGTTGCTGCGCGTATTTTTCGAGCTGTGAGCATCGTATGGAAACACAAAGCGTCGTAGATAAACTCAAACAGCGGTTTCTGTGCGCACATTTGCTCGAATAACCAGAACAAACTTGCAGTTCTTTTCGACTTACGTGCATCGACCTGATATCAGGTGCATTCGGGAAACACGCGCACATTCACACGTCGGTCGTGATATCTCTCTGCCACTGCTCGAAATTCGCAACAGCTTTCCAAAATCATTTACGAGCCGAACAAAACGCACGCGATTATCTCTCTATACTCCGACTCTTCGTGCAGCAATTCAATCACGTGCATTCGGATTCGGATACACTTCGCTGCGGTAAAAGCGATTCCATGTTGGCAGCAGCATCAGCAGCCGCATCTCTGGGCATATTTAATGGGTAAATCGCAATTGAATAAAATTGCGCCAATGGCAATCGAAATTCACTCGAACAAATAGATTGCATTTGTTAGTATACTATACCAACCAAAACCAATGCTAACGTGCGCTTGACCGCACCAAACGAGATATTTCAATCTCGTTCGATGCCCCAGCCACAGCATACCACCGCATTATAGATATGTTGGGTAAGCGGCTTGTATTTACCGCGCGCGACCTTTAACTAGAATACATATTGGCTTGTGAATGCTGGAATTGCAATCATGCACACTCAAACACACAAACACACTCGCGCGAGCACAAATATAATCCGACGAAAAGTGATTTGTATTTGATTACATGTTATTCGACGAGTTATGCTGCCGCCGCCGCCGCCACAAGGTCTTGCAACAACAATAGAGTCGTTGGCGTCCGCGATTCGAATGCGCTGCAAACATACACGATGCCAACAACGACGTCGAGTGTGTGTGTGCGTTTCTGTGTACCATCGTCAAATATTTAATTGTTATTCCGCGCCTCATTCCGAACGATCGAGCGCGGGTGTTTGTACCCACGAGCGCGCAACCGTGACATCGATTGCGATTGCCGCGGCGGCATTGCGACATTTATTGGAACGTCGAAAACATTTATTGGCGCGCACCGTGCGTGCTCACGACACTTGGCGATGGCTAATGGGCTGCTGCTGCGTGAAGAAAGAAATAATTGCCAAAGCGTGATGACTCTGGCGCGCACGGCAGAACGACAACGTTTGTAGAATAGCATAAGCATAAAGGTACTCACACTCTTCTTGGCATCCGCCGCATCTCACCGCTTACACTCCGCTCGATAATCATCTTTCCGAATTAATTGTGCACGCACAACGCGCACAACGCGAGCGATCAGAAAATCGCTCGACCGCAACATAAACATACCGCTCCACACGCACACATTGTTTCCGATGTGTGCTTCTCTGCTACACACAGCGCCAATCACGCTGCGATGATCAACCTGCGCGCGCGCGCGTTCCAAGAACTGCCGCTGTCTTCCGCCGCCGCCGTCGCCGCCACTCGGCGAAATGGCTGCTCTGCACTCCCGCGCGCGCGCGAGTTCGCCGCGCCTCGCTGCCTATTTTCCGGGGTCTGCCAGCTGACAGGCTGGCGCAGCGAACCTCAACCAGCCAGGCGCACGGTCGAAGAATCAGCGCACGGCAGGCACAACAGCCCCAGAATTAAGCATAACTGATCCGGTGCGCAGATACATAATTATAGCGAGTGCGCGCGCGCGCGATCGCGCCTTTGTCTTCGCTGGCTGAGTGTGTGTGTGCGGTTTCTTGAACCGCAAAGACACGCTCGCCTATCACTGTGTGCACATCATAGTATATGTGTAGGTCCGCTCGATTGTATGCTTCGCCGTCTCGCGCAGGTTCTACACCTCGTTGAACTGTTCGCATGTACGCGCCGTGTAGTCTCAAATCATTTATGTAATCGTATGCACAGTGCACACACTCAAACACACGAGGCGACACGTTGGTTCCAGTCTGCTGGAGTTCTGTGCTGTGTGTGGAGGAGCGCGGACGCGTAGAAATTCACACGAGCGCCGTCTCGTCTCGCTATGCGCACAAAACGCGCAAACACATACTAGCCTAGCTCATTGATTTTAAACATACACGAAATGGTGATTCTTTTACGTTTTGTATATATCCACGAAGGTGATTTTTTCACATTTTTTATAATGAAAGGAATTTGAGCACAATTTTATTATCTTTCGATTAGGTATACACACATTGCTCTAAGTTACTCCAGTGAAAAGTTGTGTCCCTATCAACAAATCTCGAAATTCGAATATTTTGAATGGAGTCTCGAATAATATGTTTGTCTTAATTCGTGTTTGGTTTAGATGCCGTAACTTTTCACTGGAGAGACTTTTCTTCAACGATATTTTTTTATGTTCCAAAAGAATGTTTAGTGAACAAAACTGCAACATTATATTTGTGGGAAACAAAAAAGAAGCACAATTTCGTGTATGTTTCAAATAAATGACCTAGACTTGTATAGCAGAATAGATATGGTCGCGTTCACGTGCGCGTATGTGCTGAGTGTTGAAGCGAGCATAATTTATGTAAGTTTCGTATCGTATGTACGTTCGTATGTGTGTGTGTGTTCTTCTTACACACGCACACACATTAGATTACTTTCCACACTTTTAATATCCTGTGCGCTCTGCCGTGCACGTTGGATGTGACTAATATTCTCAGTCATCGTCGGGTGCTCTTCGTCGGCGATGCGCCCCGCCGAGCGCTCATTATACGCGTACGCGTGCGTACGCACTTACCTGGCTGGCGGAAAAATCCCCGCATGTTGGCGTCCCTCGCTAGCTAGAGCTAGCATTCCGCATCGCATTTAATGCCAGTAGAAACTCTCTCTCGGGAATGCAATCGCGCGCTCTGTTTCAATGTAACCGTATGTATGTAGTTACACATTACATACCTACACACACTCGAACGTTTACTATCATCGATGCGATGCGCGGCCGGCGATAAGCGCGCCGTATGGCAAATTAGAATAGACCGCGCATATGTTTCGCATTTTTATTGCATACGCGCAGCAGCAGATAAACGTGCGGTCGCAACGACGACGCATCAGATAAAACAACCGTATTGAATATGATGGTATCTACGCCGCGTTCGTCGGCTGCGAGTGTAGTTGACTCGCGCACTCGCATTTGACTCGCGCACTCGCAGACACCCGGATAGAGCGGCCCTCAGAGCGGCCCCAGAGGTCCCCGTCAGTCAGGATATTACACAATTTCCTGTGTGAGTTTGTGTGAGATGAGATGACACGACGAGTGGCATCATCGTATAGATTAGTTTGAAAGTTCGTCTAGCTCGCCCAACATCTGTTTCAATTCCATCCAACTAATTCCCTTCGCTTCTGCTTCTGATTATTCCCCACACAGAATGCCCCCTCCGACAACGACCGCGTTCCGACCCATTCGCCGCACTCCGCCTCCCAAGATACATCCGCCCAACACTCCACCTCAACCACCGGCGGCCACCACCACCGCCACCGCAACTCGATCAGCAGCAACCAGCACCAGCACCACCAGTCGCAGCACAATTCCACCCATCACACTTCCGCCCCGGTCTCGCCCAGCCTCGGCCACACGCAGCCCATCTACCAGTCGCAAACGTCCATCGGATCGGTGCAATCGATGCACAGCACCACCATGCAGCTGTCGCAGCGTCTGCTCGAGGACACCATCGCGCAGACTCCGGCCGGCCAGCCGTATCCGATGATCGTGAAGCCGCCGGCGGGAGGCTACTGGGTGGATGGATTCGAAACGGACACGGGAGCCGGTGGGGCAGCTGGCGGAGGATCGCCGTTGCATCAGCACCAGATGAACCAGCACAGCCATCATCCGCACCACCACCAGCAGCAGTCCGACACCAGCGAAGCCTGGCGCAGCAAGTTCGAAACCGACGGCACGGCCAAGTTCTACCGGCGCTTCTTTGCCGGCCGTGAGCACTCCAACCTGGTCGGCCATGACGACCAACTGGGCCCCGTGCTGCTGTCCATTAAGACCGAGACCGTAGCCGGCCAGGAGCAGCTGCGCATCCTGCTGCGGCTGCGCACCGGCACGACGCACGGATGCGTTCCGGCCACGTGTGTGGCTCCGCATCCGTCGCCGGCGCGCATCGCCCGGTTGCTGAACGAACAGCTGCGCTGCGAGCACTTTGCTCCGGTGCTGTGCCCGCGGGCCGCCTCGCTGATCGCGCAGTACGATGAGCATGTGCTGGTGACGAACTTCAAGTTTGGCGTGCTGTACCAGCGCTTCGGGCAGACGACGGAGGAGGAGCTGTTTGGCAACAGGGCGCCAACGGCGTCGCCGGCGTTTGACGAGTTTCTGGGGATGTTGGGCGATAGGATCAGGTTGCGCGAGCACCGGGGCTATCGCGGCGGGCTGGACATCCAGAACGGGCACACGGGGGATGAGGCCGTGTACAAGGTGTTCAAGGAGCGCGAGATCATGTTCCATGTGTCGACGATGCTGCCGTTCACGGAGGGCGATGCGCAGCAGCTGCAGCGCAAGCGGCACATCGGCAATGATATTGTGGCGATTGTGTTCCAGGAGGAGAATACGCCGTTTACGCCGGATATGATTGCGAGTCATTTTCTGCACGCGTTCATTGTGGTGCAGCCGCTGGAGGCGGGAACGCCGAATGTGCGGTATAAGGTTTCGGTGACGGCGCGGGATGATGTGCCGTTCTTTGGGCCAACACTGCCGACGCCGGCGGTGTTCCGCAGGGGGCCAGAGCTGCAGGAGTTCCTGCTGACCAAGCTGATCAATGCGGAGAACGCGTGCTATAAGGCGAGCCGCTTTGCGACGCTGGAGCTGAGGACGAGGACGTCGCTGCTGCAGTCGCTGGTGGATGAGCTGCGCGTGAAGACGGGCGAGTATTTGGGGGCGGCCGGCGGAGGCGGTGCGGCTGGCGGAGACGGGGGCGGCGGCTGGTCGGACAGCGGGCCGAATTCGCCGGCACCGGATGCGATGGGCAGCGGAGTGGGTGCTGGAGGGGCGTCGACGACGCCGAAGGCGGACTCGGGCAATGCTGGGCTGAGGTTCATCGATACGGTGCGGAAGGCGTTGCGGGTGCGCTCGCAGGCGGCCGATTCGACGGCGGAGTCGGCGAGCAATGGGGGGCATTCGACGGGCACGCTGAGCAAGCTGAATACGTCGGGCAGTGCGAAGAGCAAGCAGTCGGCCAGTTCGAGTGAGAAGGCGAGCGCCGCTTCGCCGACGGCGGATATTCCGGGAGTGCATGTAAGTGTCTGATGATGCGATGTGGTTTTATGCGTGAGTTAGGTTGGCTGACGTGTCTTGTCTCTCACAGAAAATGGCCCGCTCCAACTCGAAGAGCAGCTCGGGCAGCTCGAAGAAGACCCTCGGCGGCGGTCACGATTCGGCCGCCTCATCGCCGGAAGTCACTTCGCGGGCCATCAGCGTCGGCGGTGTCAGCATGGTTCATGGACAGCAGGGACAGCAGTCGTCCTCAATGCACAATGGGCATGCTTCGACGTTGCCGTCGGCCAAGCATGGGCGCGTGAGCAGCAGCAGTCTGCTGGCCACGAGTGAGTCGATGATGATGTCAGGAGTCGGTGGAGCAGGAGCTGGTCAGCAGCGGCAGCATCGGCGAAGCGTTGGCCAGCAGCTGCAGCATGGACACAATACGCGTCAGCAGCTGCAGCATCAGCATAGCCATAGTGGGCATCAGCAGCATAGCCAGCATAGCCAGCATCATCAGCATCATGACAACAATAATGGGCCGACGGCGGCGACGATGTCGGAGATCAGCGACGATTCGAGCCTGAACAGTGTGGAGCTGGATGCGAACGGTGAGTTGACGAGGATGGCTTGTTATGTTGCAGAAGATCTCTTACAGGGTAGAAACATGTCGATGGGCAGTTTTCAAAGTATGGGAGATGAAATAAATATACTACAGTTTTGTCATGAGAGATACCTTTGAAGAGTTGTAGCCAGTCAAAAAGGGCATACTTCGATACTCCCATACAAAACCTCTATCTTGAATTGTTCATAACTGCTATAACTAGCGCATTGGCAAGAATCCTGACACACGTATATATTTATTTTGCATCTAGTTTCTACCCTGTAAGGGAATCTTCTATTGCTTCCATCGAACCCTGACTCTCCCCTTGTAAGATTTATCGAAAAGCTCCTTGACACTTCAAAATAAACAAAAAAGCGCTAATGCTTTGCATAGCTGAACACTGTTCAGTAATTTCGTTCACTTTATCATATTCGGCGTTTTGCTAGTTTGGGAGTAAATTTCGGGTTTGTGGAAATACAATTCGTTGATAATAATATATATTGAGACTTTCCCTATCATTCATTTTCTGAATATGGTCTTATTGTATCGGTTAGAACTACGCTTTATTCAGCGTTGTTTTGATGCAAATTTTCTAGAAAGTGATCGATTTTACCTCTAAGAATACGCCCTGGCGCTGGTACTGTAGATCTTTTTTCAACCGATTTTGTTCACAATATCCTTAATTAGTTTTTTCATGACGTATATCGATTATGAGAATGAATTTTACGGACAAACGCATTCATTTTTCAGGCAGCAGGATAAATCGTGTTTTTTCCAAATGTGCCAAATATTCAACTGTAAACTGCAAATGTAGGTTATTTTTAAAAACAAATTACATTTATTGTGTGTTATTGTGAGCCTTTCCCACAACTTTCCCGCACTAAGCGTTCTCAAATTTCGAAATAATTGCTGAAATAATTACTGAACAGTTCAGTTTAAAATCAGTAACGTCCGAGTTCTATCGATAATTGCATCCAAAAGTAATAAGCCCTAAACGAATGTAGAATGTTTTAAATAGCGATAATAGCGCGTAATAAGCGCAACATGAATGTAGAATATATTAAATTTATTATAGCCTGAGAATTATCGAAAAAAGCCTTGACACTTCAAAATCAACAAATAAGCGCTAATGCTTTGCATAGCAGAACAGTCCACAGTTCGAACAGTTCAGCATAATATCAGTAAAGTCCGAGATCTCTCGAAAATTGCTTTTAAACTTCAGACAAAATTATTAAGCGCTAAATTATTGTAGAATTTATTAAATATCTAGTAATATGCACTAAACATTTATTACATTTATTATAGCTTAATCTGTATTTGAAAATACAACCAATCCTCTACCATCAGGAAATTATACAATGCACGTTCTAGAGACTGTATGTATGAACTTAAGTACTATCTGAATTTGACAAATGGCCGCTATAAATCGTCTGTACTTACCGAGTTCCGAGCATATCCGAGCATATTTTTCATACCGTTTCATATTCCCTCCGCAGTATTCGAGAACGTCGAAACCGGTCCCACCTACATCGACAGCGACACCGGCCTGGAATCGATGTCCTCCGCCGAGGCCACCACCAAGGCGTGCTCCGTGTGCCTGGAGGAGTCGGTGAAAACGGGCGGCAGCGGAACCGGCAGCGTGTCACCGGACACGATGATGATTGGCGGCGGCGTCGGCGGCGGAAGTTTGGCGGAGGCTGCGCAACAAGTCGACGGTCTGACGCTGGAGGTGACGCAGCTGAAGAACGACAAATTGCATCTGCTGCAGGAGAATGTGGTGAGTAGTCGAATTAGAACACGGTCTTGAACAACTCATCCGATCAAAACTTTTTTCCAAGTTTTTAATATTTTTTCTTCGATTTTTATTTCAATTGTTTTTCGACAATGTCAGGCCTTTACGATGATGATTCTTCAAACCAATCTAACATTGATCGTAATAACTTATCAAGGAATTAGCAATAAAACACTCGATGAATGTCACAAAGTATTCAGTGTATTTTGGTCTGTTTCTTCCGCTTGGAACGTATTCCAAGTTTTTGTATGGGATCCTTGTCGTTTAGAACATTGGTTTATTTTAACACGGTTTTCTCGAGAACGTATCTACCGTGTTATTGGAGGTTTTAGTGTATTGCACACTGCACAATTCGAGCAGCAGACTAATGAAATATTTGTGTCCTTTTGTGTGTGCCCAACAGAAATGCCAGAGCGAGATCAAATTGCGCCGCGAACACGAGCAAGCGCTGCAGAGCGACTTGTCCGCGGCGGGCAAAGAGATTCTGCGATTGCGCGAGCTGCTCAAGGAGTTCATGCCGGCTGGCGTGCAGCAGCAGCAGCATTCCATGTCGTCGATGTAAACCAAAAAATGAATGATGCAACGCATCTGCGAGATAATCCCTATACCATACACACACATACTTAGAACACCAATATCGAGTGTCTTTTCAAAAGACACACACTCTACAATGTGAAGCAATCTCAATTAACAGCATACTTGAAGCATTACAGTGTAGACGCAATAGAGAGAATATATTTGAACTCGAAATCTACTAGAGTAGATACTATACAAACACACATATTTATCATCATCACATTAATATAATTTCGTAGTAAAATGCTATATTCGATTTTGTCCGTAAAATGAACTCTATTTGCACTGCGCGCACACGAACACGAACCAGAGAGTGGATTTCTTACGACCATTTTTTAATTACACACCACAAGTGCAATACCCACACACACATCGTATATAACAATATTCATACTTATTAGTTATTAGCAGCGAGTAGTGTGAAGTGTAATATACACTAAACTATACAATATAGCCTGTACTATGCAAACACGAAATATTTAGAACGTATTATAGAGAAGACCTAACGCGCACGAGAGAACTAACACCGAAAACCTTACGACGAACAAATACACCAATTAGCCAACTTGAATGTTGTGTGCATCAATGTTGCTGCCTATTCGATGATATACGAATATTATAGATGAAATCACCTGTATTGTAGCGCCTATGTAGTGAAGTGAAGCGATTTTTTGTATGAACTTTTTTTTCTTATAGAAAATCAGACCCGTTACACGAATAATAACGCGTGCACGTTCAATATTTCACACATCTCACTTGCATTAATATATTCAATACGTAGAGGCGTATTATGAGCGTGAAACCAACACCAATAGTTCTCATGAATACAATTAACAAATAACATATTACTTACACCAAACAACTAGCGAACCTGTTACATTACGAATCATAGGCAGACGAATCAACACAGTTTCATACATCGCAACAATAACCATAATAAGACATAATCGATGAGCTACAGTGAACAAAAGAGAATACCAAAGTTAACCGCGCACATCACAAACTCGAATGCTTTGCATCTTCATTGGCATCACACATCTGCAAACACACACCCATCTCAGACACACCGATACAGCCGCATCGCATCCGCCACATTCCCACCCAATATCTGCTCTCTCTCTCGCACAGGAACGGCGAACGCCTTTCGGGTCCGTTTGTTACACTTACCTTCAACAGTAGTAGAACTATTCGAAATCGTATACAAATCAAATTATATTTGAATAATGCACACACCAAATTTTGAACTCACACATAACACAGAGTATATAGATTCAGTTCAAAGTTTATATAATAGAAATACATATACTTTTTAGTGTACATATTCTCGAATGTATAAACTCGTTTTCTATACAATATGTAGTTTACTATATACAAATTTGAATATATCGTTTTGTTATGTAATATTTGAAGGTCTATAGAATGTATTTGTAAGCGACTTAGTTCTATACACACAAAACTCTATATTCAACGATAATTTTACTCTATACATTACATGATATACACACAATATATAATATACGAATATACAAAAAATATACTGAATAATTACTATACCACGTCCTTATGCGGTGTCTCTTGATTGAATGTAATTTGTGAATATTTTGCTACTATTCTATTGTTATTCCATCATCCCAATCACTGTGCCTTCATCGCTGCCGCCGCCGCCGCCTGACTCCCATTCATCTGCTGCTTCTGCTGCTCAATAATCGCCGCTATAATCGCATTCTTCGCCGTCTGCCGCAGCAGCGTCAGCTTGAACTGCAGCAGCACCACCAAATACGTGGCCATAAACGAAATATTCGACGTAATCAACCCCCGATTAATATTCGCATACCCATTCAGATTCATCGTCGGCGGATTCTTCGCGATCGCTATCAAAAACATCTCCACCTCCTTCTCCGTCGCCTTGTCCACAGCCGTCAGATTCACATTCAACAACTTGGTCTGAAAGTCCAACCCGACCTTCTGCGACGCATAATGCGCCTCATTGCAGATGATAAACAACAGCGTCATACAATACAGCACAATCACAAACAGCCCGATCTCCTTGTACGTCGCCCCATGATCCAGAATCTCGCTCAACGCCCCGAAAGTCGCAATAATCGTCGTGAAAAACACCACCAAACAATAAATCCCATACATATTCGAATAGGCCCGGCCCAGCTGCTGCATCATGTGACTCAAATCCACCCACAAGTGCCGATACTCCGTCAGCTTGTGCGCCGCCTCGGCCTCCGACAGAGCCCTCTGCATGCTCGCCGACAGCGCTCCGCTGGCCGTCCCGAATGCGGTGCAATTGATGTACCACAGCGAACAGAACCCGTTCAGCATCGCAATGATGTGATAGTAGGCGAACGTGTGCCAGAACCGGAAGTCCGACTGCAGCCAGTACTGGGCCAGCATGACGGCCGCTGCCACGCCCCACGACACGAAGCACAGCGCCCACGTCAGCGGATACAGATTGGGGAAGACGATCGGTCGGCCGGCGACGCGCAGAAACTGCAGCTGATAGTTGGTCCACATGTTCTTGAACTTGGCCACCTCGCTGCCGTTGCGCCAGGAGGCGACGGGCAGCAGGAAGTGCGGCAGCAGGATGCTCATGAAGATGACGTTGTAGATGATCTCGTCGAAGCGTTTGTCGGAGTTCTGCATGAACTGGCGGATGCGCTCGCGGGCGATGATCAGCACGATGACGGTTTCGACGGAGTAGATGAGGTAGGCCCAGAGGAAGGCGCGGGAGCACCAGCGGAAGGTGGTGCGCGGCAGGTCGGAGCCTGGGAATTTAGGGATTTATTACGGTTTTTTTCTTCAAAGTCGACTTGCCGTTTTATTGATGTTTGAACAACCGAATCAAAATGTATGAAGATTAAAATACAAAAATGTATTTCAATAACAGTCAGTCCGGAGAGTCCGTGCCGTTTGGTAGTAGGACACATTTTTTAGATTATATTTTTTGTGAATATTCAACACAGTTCTATTGAAGAACGATACTATGAATTTTGCGATCTTCCAACTTTTCGATGTCCTTCCTATAAAATGATTTATTTTTTGCCTCAAAAATGCTTTTTTTGCTATATCTCTTTCGTCGGAACCAAGTCTCTTTCCAGCGATAATATTTCTGAGGTCTGTAAACATAAAATAGTCAGTAAAAGTCATATCCGGATAATTCCGTGAATAATTCCTCAATCCAAAGATATTCCCTTTGATTTTTGCCATCGTGTCCATCCACATGAGAACAGCGAATTGTTTTGGTGAAACAGCACATTTGAACTCGCCATGTGAAGCGTGTCTTGTTCATTTTGAGCTTCAGAGGCTCCAAACATGTAATTTATTTGTCCATGTGTATTGTTTCTCCTTTTTCAGGTAGCCGATGGAAAATAATCCTTCTGAGTCTTAAAATATAGACGCCATCCCATTGTTGTGTTTTTGTGAACTACGAGAGGCTTCCTTCCTCCTTGTTCACTCAGATGACTACCAATTGGACTCCGGAAAGAGGCAATGGTGTCATGAAACATCCATTGTCACAAATATATAAAATAAAGAAGCTTAATCTTGTCCGATCTGCCCAGAACACTTCTTAAAAATAACACCACGCATATATTTTGGTCGATTTTACAATGATCTTTTGCATGTCGAAAAACATATCCAAGAAAAATGCGAACATTTTTATAAATACATATCTATAGGATATCATAGATTCTAAGCAACCGTTCTTTATAGATGTTTTCATCAGTAACTGCCACATTTGGGCGTCTAGAACGCGCAACATCTTCGGTGTCCAAATGACCAGTACGGAATTTTGAAAATAATCGCGAACATTTTTTTGGCTGAGGCCAGACTCAGATAACATTTTCTGAAGACATCGACTCTGGCCATATTTTACCATACAAAATAGCGTTTAACAAATACATGAAAATATTTGTTTTCTATTCATTCGCAATAACAAAAGTTGCTTCTATCAAAATGAAATATCGAACGAACTGAAAGTCCAATCGATATCATTTTGTTTGTTTTGGCTCATTTGAAAGATCTACATACAGTGACTGTCATAAGTCGTCGGTCGATCAGGAGTAATTTAAAAAAACGCATGTTTTATGTATGACGTGATCAACATTATCAATGGGTTTCTCCACAGTCATACTCGTTGAAGCCTCTCCTATAATATGCAGGAAAACCCCGTTCCAAATGTTTTGTGGTATGTGCAGAATGCCAAGTCAACCAGGACCCGAGAATTTTGGTCCGCCATGTGGTGACATGTATTGAAGGAGTCGTCAGTCATAAATGTGAGCTTATCAACAAATTATTTAAAAAAATCCTTACTCATTTTAAGCATGGGTGCATGGTTTGTGAATTATATTTTGCTTTGGAGATGAAACGCATATAACGCATATCGCACGCGATACATACACCATACAGGCCATCGAATATGAATATTTTGGCATTGGAACTCGTCAGAATAGATGAGATATCTCCAGAGTTTATATTTTGGACGGATGCCCTCAGTGCGAGCGATTTTCGTTGAATGCGTTTATTCTCCAAAATTAAATATGTTTCACGATCAAATGGCCAAGGTACACTCCGCAAGGCGAGTGAAATTTGCTGTGGCACCAATACAATTCTCCGTTTCACGAGTCTTCGAAACGATTGCAAAGGATTTAGACCGATGGAAGAGTTATTGCTGAATAGAAGCAATTTTTGGGGCAAACAAAAATCGTTTTATACGAAGGGCATAATACAAGTTTTAAATTCGCGTTGCAGATGACCAGTTCTCCTGAAGATACGAAAGACCCAACCACGGTTCTGACATTAAGCTGGATTTTGAATTAAAAATACTTCGAGAAATGAACATGCTGTACGAAATTTCCTCCGCAAACTTCCCCACTTGTGAATGAAAAATAACAATAACTTCTTATGCTTCCTCGAACATTTCAAAATAACAAAACAAAATATTTAATAGACACTACAAACCCACCACCGCCTCCCTCCTGCGCCCCCAATTCCTAATGGCTCACCACATCATCATCCACATCATCTAGATCGGCCACAAATAGCACACCGTCGACTTGTGCTGCTTCTCGCGCAGCAGCTTGCAGTGCTTCAGCATCGCAATGCGATTCTTCGTCTTCTGGCACACCAGCTTGCCGAGTTGCGTCGCCAGATCGCCCTGCGTGATGAACTGCTGGCCGGGATGATAGTCGGCCTGCTGCTGGTACAGCTGCCACTGCGTCAGCTGCGGTCCGCGGACCGCCTCGCGTCGCTTGTACAGCAGGGCGTATTTCTGGGTGAAGCAGCGGATGACGACTTCGTCCCAGAACTGCTGCAGATCGGAGAGCTTCTCGCGCCGCCGCATGTAGGCGGGAATGCTGTCCATCAGGGACTGGCTGATGGGGGGTGCTTCGAAGTCGACGAACTGCAGATCGGAGGGCTGGTGGCGGATGGTGCGCCGGGCGAAGGGGGAGTTCTTGTAGTCGGAGAGCAGCATGCGGGCGACGGAGGTGTCGGACTGCGAAGACGGGAAGAGATATCGATATGATGAGAGATGGGAAAATACGAGGGGGGATGACGGGGATCAATCCAGGAGGCAAGGACGAACACTTTTTTTAATCCTATACAAAATTAGTCAAAATCTAGCGATCCTGAAATACAGTTAGTTGCATTAACATTTTAACACCCATATTTTCTCTCTTCAATGCTTCAAAGCACGGAACTGGTTCATAA
>JANTBZ010053681.1:0-25577 GCA_024741255.1 Exechia fusca | reverse complement strand
CACTACGTAACAAATATGAGACCAATTCATAATCACTCCTTCATTTTCTGAGGACATGTCTAAAAATACAACATACGCCAATATCGCCGAAGGCCATCCAAAAACCAATTTATTTATTTTTTATTCTTGATTAGGAAATGAAAGCACATTAGAAAATTGTATACAGAAGGAGGGATTTTTTGGTTGTGGTCCAGTGTTATTTGTTGACCGTACTCAAGCACCACACCCTGTTCTTAATATATTAAATGAGCGTTGTCGGTCGGCAGCACCTTCGCTGCACCGGACGTGCGGGCCGCCGCCGCTTGTTTCGTGTATATGTGTAGCATCGCCGACGCCGACGCGCCAGCCAGTGGAACATTATGCGCTCGGCGCAAAGATCACATTCTCGAATTTGCATAGACGACGCGACCCGCGCGTGCGCATCACCCTCCGCCCAGGGCACATCGCGTTGGCGTACATGAGTCGCGTACGCGCGCACGCGCCGTAATGAACTTATCTCGTGCGCGCAAATGCAAATGGCACGTTCTCGCGCGGGCAGATGATGTGGATGATGCGGTGAGCGACTGTATATGTTGCTGGTAGTCAGTCTTCTTGTGCATTTATTGCAGCAGCCACTACACCGAGATCACGAAACGGCTTACGATTATTTGGCTATTTGGTAATGGCATATGATCTCCTGCGGTATTCGCGAACGTGTTGATCATTCACGGAATTATAGCATAGCAGAAAAACAAGTAGTAGTCGACACGCCATCATACTCGCCGCATTGATTTACATTAGTTGGTTTTATTCAAATCGTGTAATTCGTTGTGCATAATGTGTAACTGAGAGAGCATAATATTATATGTACTTTACGAACAGGTCCCATATAATACAAACATCACACACACGCGCTTTGGCAATATGTGACCTGTCGGTCGTCATATCGCGCGAATAAAATAAACATTATATAAAAATTCGTACGAATGCGCAGCGCACGCTTACACAACTAACATATACAGTGTAGAGTCTCTGACTAGATCATATTAAAATCTATAAAATATGTGTATAAAATGTGAGTGTTATCGTAAGTGTTTACCATTAATCATTACATTCCGCATGTTGTTTTGTGACGTGTGTGTGTGTGTACAAAAATGTGCGCCGTGCATGTGGCCAAGGAAAGAAACGAGTTTGTGTTTATGCTAAAATATAAATTGTTCGGATCTCGTTATGGCCGAGATTACTTGTGACGTGTGTGTGTGAGAGTGTGTGTGCGTGTATGTTGACGGCGTTCGCGTGGGGTGCAAAATCATATGGGAGTTGTTAATAATATCTCCCTGTGTCCGGCGTAACGCTTGCGTGTGTGGTGCGCCCCTTTCGACCGAACGGTAAATCGCCAACATGCGCGCGTGCACGCGTTCAAAAGTGATCGCTACAGAAACGGTGCTCGAGTACTCTATATATTTGATTTAAATTACAGGTATTTTAGGAGCGCGCGCGCGCACAAGTGCGACACATCGCGTGCTCGCGTGCGCATGAGTAGTGAAATCGTCCGCGCGCGGATTATGTTTTAATGTGCGCAGAACACGAGCCAGCGAGTCGCTGCTGCCACTCTCGCACAACAATCAACACACAGCATCTAATTAAAACCGAGCGCGTCGATCCGAATGGCCAGTGCCAGTGTGATGGTTGTGTGATGCCGCGCACGTGTAGCGAGCAGATGAAGGAAATTATGTTCTATGAACAGGTCGTATACACATGCACGCTACTCTGATTTACATGTTTAGTGAGTGCGCGCGTGGCGGTGTTAATGCGGCCTGAATGGGCACACGATATAATACACATTAGATATTACGACTTATCGAATGTGTTTGTGTGTGCGTTCACGTGTGTCAAGCACACACACACACACACACGTACAATGTTGGACGGTAGGCCGTGTGCACGTACAGAAGCTGTCATAAGTATGTGAACGAGAACTAAACACGACGAACATGCTTCTACTGAAAATTGATAGAATTACCAAAAAGAAACTGTGTATTCATTCTGAACTTTTTTGAAGTTCACTACATTAGTTCGTTTTGTTTAATCACCATTGAATGAATTTTCGACTCTATTGTAATGTCTATTGCTAAAGCTATTCTTTGAGTTCTTCCATGAAAAAAACACAACCATTTTTTGAAGCTTCTACTCGAAATTGACAAATTTACCTAGAAGAAGTAACAGTTCACTATACTGTGTATTCATTCATGGAATTGTCGGATGGAATAATTTGTTCAAGTTTATTTTTATGCTCATTACATAGAGGAAGTAGCAGAACTCTGAACTGTGTATTCATTATTGGATTCGTGAAATGGAATGATTGTTAAACGTTCACTACCTCAGTTGGTTGTGTGATTGTAACGCGAAACTTGGAACGTCATTAATACGATTGAATACAAAATTTTACACTGCAGAGAAATATCGAGTATTCTTCATCTACTTTCTTTTCAACAGACTTCAGCTGAGTGCAAGCTTATAGTGTTACATTAAATATTATTGTGGTGAACAATGTAGAAATAAAGTCGTGTCTACTTTTTGTTCGCAAACTTCAGACAGCCACTGTACGCATAGCACAACATAAACCGACACACCGGCCCGACAGTCGGACGACTGACACACGAAACGCTGCTGCGAAGTCGACGAGCGTCGAGCGACGACGAGTGACAACCGAGTGCGCCGTCGGCGAACCGACCGACCGGTGGTTCCTAATGGAATATCGCGATATAACACGCGTGCGCTCATTCATCGCGGTCTGAACACACACACGCCACCCGAGCGCGACATGGGCGCCGAGCCGAGCGCGACACCGGCCCCGATTAGACAACATGTTAATTATATATACGCGTTGGATTTCTGAGAGCGGTTCGAGCCGGGACAGAAAGGTGACAATATCAATGCTATCGATCTGCGGGCGCGCGCGCGCGCGACGCGAATGCTCGGAATAAATCAGAAATTTCAATTTCCATCGGCGACGATGACTTATGAGGTGACATGCGGGCGCGCTCGAGGGACCCGGGGCTCGGATGTGTGTGTGTGTGTGTGTGTGTCATGGACCGAAAAAAAACGAGCACTTGGCGCATTATTGATTGTTAATGATAGCCGACGATGATGTGTTGGACACATTTGTGCTGGGGTGTGTGTTTGAGCTCGTTAGCGCGATATTTACTATATGATGAGCACTCGGAATTCGAATTCCGCTTACATACCTGTTTGTGTGTTTGTTATAGTGTATAGTGTAACCATTACAATAATATTGTTTGGTGTGGCGATGGGTGAAGAGGAGTGAAAAAGTGCACGAAACAAAAACATTATAATCCAAACATTCTCTCTGCTAGGCTAGTATGTGTGAAGGTGCGTTAAATATGTGCTGGCTGACTGGCTCGGGGGGAACCGAATCAAATACAAATATAGAATTTATAAATAAACATAATAATATTAGCATAGAATAATATTAACACTTAACTAGGCCCGCTATCGACCGCACCGCAGATTTACAAACAGTCTTCTTCGGATTATGTACACTGGCTGACCAACTTTTTCGCTTTGTTCACTTGTCGCTGAACTCAGTGGCCCCATTCGATGACTCCTCCTCGCCCTCCTCGCACTCTTCGTCCTCCTCCGACTCGCCCGACGAGCGGAACTGCGAGCCCGCCGGATCGGGCAGCGGAATGCCGAGGCACGGTCCGCACAGACCGTTGCTGGTCTCGGCGGAGACGATGTACATTTTCGTGCAACGGATGCATTCCTCTTGGGGTTCGCCTAGAGGGAGGAAGAGAAAAAATACGAAAATAGAAAAGTTAGTGGACATATTCTCGCTATATTTTCTTTCATCATCTTGACTCACCTTCATGCGTCTTCATGTGCGCGCGCAGATTGCAGGCCAGAGCGAATTTCTTGCTGCACAGCTCACACGAGTGGGGCTTGTCACCTGAACCACAAAAGACGGAAGAAAAAAAACAATCGGTCAGCATACACGCACACCCGTAATTGATTCGTTGATTTACACAAACACAACTCCGCCAATTCCCACGAACCATGCGCGGAGTCAAACCGAAAACCGCCGCCACCGCCACACAATGGCAATTGATTGCCGTGTGTGCTGTCAAGTGTGTGCGATGCGGTTGTTTTCGTTCGTCCGTTCGTCCGATGAGAATATTTTCGGGGCCCGCTTGCGTACTTACTTACCTGTGTGCAAGAAAAGATGATTCTTCAGGTTGGTGTGCTTCGAGAAGCCACGCGAACAGATGTGGCACTTGAACGGCCACGAGCCGCTGTGCACGTACATGTGGGACTTGAGGTCGCCGGGCGTCGGGAACGACTTTGAGCACAGGCTGCACTTGTGCGGTTTCTCCTGCAGAAACGAAAACAGAGAAGAGACGAGACGGTTGCGGGTTAATTTTCGGTTCGGTACACAAATAGTTCTCACGCTGCTCAGAGAGCAGAGCACATTCAATAGGTATGGTAATAATAATAACAATAATAATAAAATCGTATTATCGTAATGACTTGATTGCTGTGCGGGCGGCTTCGCTGTGCTGGCAATGACAATAGCCCAAAGGCGCACATAATTGCTGCATAATGCGTGTGTGTTAAATTTCAGGTAGGTGTGCCATTCAGACTTCGGCAAACTTGTGGATTGTCTCTCTCTCGCTCTGTCTTTCTCCATTCAATTATGGTGTTTTACGAACATTTGTTTCAGCGGTATCGCTCCATTGCGTTTCTTCTCACGGTGGTAGACAGCTTGCTGAAGAAGAAGCGCCCACCATCCAGATCCAGTCGCGGATAGACAACAAAACATTCGTTTGTGTGCACCAGACATAAGCTAAGGCGAGCATTTGCGCGCACTGCTACGCACAAAGATAAACGACCGCAAGCGCAAGAGCGCACCCACAAACGCACTTAATTTGCGTATTCGCCGCCGGCCGACTTGAGTCTGCGGGCTATGAGCAGCCAACCGCGACGAAGAAGAAGCAGGCTTTCAACCAAAGTCATTGTGTTTTTTCGTCGTTTGTTTGTTTGTCGCCCGAGTCGTCGTCGCCACTCGGCCAAAGCCGCCGTGTAGTAAGTTTATAGATTTTAAACGCGACTTTTACTACTGCTCGCTTCCCGTCTGCTTTATGAGGTTGGCTGCAGAAGCAGAGAGCTTTGCGCACATTGTGTGTGTGTTTTCTGGCCGACCCCGCTAGAGCTTCTTGTATGAACAGCAGCACGAGTATACAGTGTCTGTAATTCGATTGTGCTGTGCTGTGCAACAAGTAAGTACGCTGGGAAAATTCTCACCACCGAGTAATCCACGCTTACGCATGCCTGCGTCGATTATGCTCGGTGCACGCACGCACACACACGCACTGATGTGGTTATAATCTCGGGCATAAAGATCAAATTCAGCAGCGCGTAAGCGCACGGCGCTCAGACGAACGACGACGAAGTTGTCGCGAGACGGTCTAGTGGATGTCGCCGTCGTCGTCTCCGTCGTCGTCTTCGCAGGCATATGCGGTTTATGCTAATGAGACGACTGCGCGAGTACACGCACTTCTATGTTATTACGAGCAAACACACACAAGCGTAATTATCATAAGAACGGCGGGAAAAAA
Source organism: Exechia fusca (assembly GCA_024741255.1). Taxonomy (NCBI): domain Eukaryota; kingdom Metazoa; phylum Arthropoda; class Insecta; order Diptera; family Mycetophilidae; genus Exechia; species Exechia fusca. The sequence goes on along the minus strand of JANTBZ010053681.1, from coordinate 19,962 downwards.
GCGCGCGCGCTCGCACGCACTTGGCCGTTGGGAACGTCAACCCCGCGCAGCATAACAGCAACAGCATAAAAACACAGCAATGTCAAGAAAACACATATCGTACACCGAGAGTCAGGGACAGGGACAGACAGCCAGAGAGACTTACCTTAATGTGTGTCATGCGATGGTAGTACAGGTTCGAGCTGGCCGTGAAGCGTTTCCCACACACCTGGCACTGGTGCGGCTTCTCGCCGGAATGTATGCGCCGGTGCGTGTTCAGCGAGCTGGACGTGCTGAAACCCTTGCCGCAGACGAGGCACACGTGCGGTTTTTCACCTGCAGAGAGCATAACATTGATACACCAAAGACGTTAGCATAAGACGTATGACATTTTTGGGATTGGCAAACGAAGCTATGCTGCTTCAGCATAAAGCATGAAACATGTTATTTGAATGCCAAATTGATTAGTGGCTTCGACAAAACGATGTTGCTAAAATAAACGTGACACTCACCGGTATGCGTTCGCATATGCCGCTTCAGCAGGCTCGGCCGATCGAACGCCTTGCCGCACACCTCGCACGGCAGCAGAGCCCTTTCACCCCTTTGCGGTCGCGCCTTGGGCGAAGCGCGCGGCATCATGCTGCCGCCGCTGCCGCTGCCGATGCTGACGCTGTCCAGCAGCCGATCGCAGCCGCCAGTGCTGCCCGCCGATGTCGTCGATGAGGCGGAGGACGAGGACAGCGATGAGGACGAGGAGGAGGTCGTTGAGGAGGCTGAGGATTCGCCCGAGACGGATTTGTGCTCGTCGTGATGGTGTTCGGCGGTGCTCTGCGGTGGCGAGATGGGCAGCATGACGCGGGAGAGCAGGGACATGGAGAGGTCGAGTGGGGATTCTGTGAAGGAGAAGGAGGAGAAATAGATTTGTAACGGTTAGTAGTTGATTTGAATGTGGATTATTGCTAACAGCCACAACATAAGCAATTATGCGCGGCTTCGGCTTCGATTTGATCGATTGGGATTTATGATTATTACGTGTGCGAGTATGCGCTCGCTTATAAGGCGGCGTCGAGTGTATTTTTCCGGGTTAATGATGGCGATGACGTTGCCATTTGCTCCCGCGCACGTTCATGATTGCATATTGCGCGCGCGTTGCGGCACTCTACTCTACTATGTTGTGATTAAAAATTGACGGGTTTGTGTTTTCAATCGATCGAAATATTTGTATCTATATCGGATGATGGGATTCTGCGGTATGTGTGCGTGTGCGGCTAACGTGTATGTTTAGGCGCACGTAGGAAATATGGCTGTTGGTAAAACCATGTATCGATTTATTTATATTTTTCATCATTGGTTCAAAGTTAAGTTAAACCGTAAGTTAAACTTGAATGATCATCATATGGAATCAATTCTCTCAACCACACAGCCCCCAGATCGCGTGTGCGCTCTCGCATAATCCCGACCGTGCATTTGTGCAGTGTCATGCACCGTATTTGAATGCGAGGCGGCGGCGGCGGCGGCGGTGACGCGGATAAGTAGCACTTCGGATTCGGATGGGTGCTCGAACCCTGCCGCTCGTTTTTGTATGTTAATCTGACTCGGTTTGTGTCGGCAAAATAACGCGATCGGCTTGCCGCGTTTGACGTGCGTGATGTGATGCGTGTGTGTGTGAAACGTGCTCCACATATAATCGAATATGGTCTGGCCGGTGGCCTGTCCGATCCGTACACGCAAGGAATTTGCTGTATGCATTTTACATTTTTATTAAAATGTATACATCACGTCATATTCGTTCCACTTCAGTTAAATACTCTCTCGCCAAAACGTCGACTTAAGCTTACCTTCCAGAATCGAGTCCATCGTCCGGCGGTACAGCGTGCTGCGCATGTGCACGAAGAACAGCTCTTCCGGTCGCGCCGGATTCTCGGGCAGATAGAAGACGACCAGCTCCTGGTGGGCGGCCAGCGGCTTGACGACCTCGTACAGCGGCTCGCCTTTGACTTTGGTGCAGACGATGTTCACCTGATCATCAGACACAATTAGATACAGATGTTGATTTTATCCGTTCATAGCATAGCAATAACGATGTGCTGATGCATCTCTGCGCATCCGATGCCTTTGGGCGTTTGACTTACCTGTGGTCCGTATGTGTCCGAGACGCGCAAGAAGCGTATCCAATTGCAGTGGCGCACGCGAAAACCGGTCGATATGGACACCTCATCGTACAGACCGTATCTGTAGCGAATCTGCTCGGCAAAACACACACACACACACACGCGCAGGGGTAAAGAACAAAGAGAAAATCTCCGCATTAGTTTCGATGTAATTCAAATCAAGCAGCATACAGCAGCATACAGTCTCATTGAGTTCGATGAGCCGTGTGTTTGGGTTGGGTGAGTGATTAAGTGATCGCACAGCAGAAAAAACCACACGTACGAGTATCAACCTGTTGTATACACATACACCACTCAGGTATGTGCACCCGACACAATCGCCGACGCCATAATTAACCGTGACGAAACACGTGCCACAACTCACACTTTGTGGCACGCGCGCGCTTGCGGAAAACCACAACGCAAAACACCGCCGCACACATTACTTGGTGGCAAATGCAAACAAAACAAACCACTTTACAACCGGTGAAACCCATAAGCACACACATGCGAGCATACGCATTCATCGATTTTCCGGTCAACGTAGCATGACAAAGCAAACATGCGCGCACATATAGCACTTGTTGATGGTGTCGCTATGCTATCGTTATGCTGCTGAGGTGTCTTGTCCACTCACACTGACCCTCGCCAGTCGGCCGCCAGTGTATTATGTTCCACAGTACACTTGACGAGTGGGGTGCAAGCATACACACTAGTTAAACATATACCACGACATAAATTCCTCGCTCGTGTTCCGTTCGAGTGCACTCGCGTCGGCGTCGGCGTCGGCGCTTGGACTCGATTATGCTCGAGAGCACATCAAAAATGACATACAATTAGCCCGGGCGAATATCGCACCCACACGAACGAACACGACGGCGTCGTGCCCGCTGGCGCCTCGCACAGCACGACACGCGAACGCACACACGACTGAACAACATGTCAACTCAGCCGGCCCGGCTCGACACTGACAAGGTTTCACGGACACGGCGAGGAATGTTGAATGTGCAGAGGTGCAATATAGCATAGCATAGCATATGACTAATGATGGTATGCTCGCATATTGCACCGCACATCACGCGTCGCGTCTTCCACGAAACTCGACCTCTCCGTTGCATCGCACACATTAATATTCCGCGCTAATTGATATGAATGATTCACTCGCGCGCTGATGGATTTTGGTGAAACAAAAAAACGAAATGAGCATCTTTGCCACTGCACGACGACGATGTTGGGCGCAAGCTCGTGACCCCCAACCGATCGGCGCCGATCAATCATGCGCACACGAGGCGAGGCACGAGGCGAGGCGAGGAGGCGATCCTCCTGCGGCGCGTGGCGGCGTGCCGCGCGATCTATGCGATAACGATGTGTGTCTGTGTGTGTGTGTGTGTGCGGGGCAGCCCAGACTGGCCACCGGTGTTCGACCCGATCGAGCAGCCGCACAGCAGCCGCCTCAAAGTGATGACCGTGAAGCGATTGTGGGTCAAGCCGGTGGCAGTGGCTGTGTGTGGAAATGCCAGGCGCGATGAGATTCGAACGTGCGTGCACCCGTGATTATATTGGAATCATACGCATTCGTATGTAGCGCCGTGCACACTTGAAGTATAGTATTTTTGATATTAATTATGCAATATACATGATATATGAAGACAGCATGAGGCTGCCGACACGTTACAAATATGTGCGTATGCTGGCGCTCGTTTGGTGGCCGGCGGTCGTCGCCAGACGGCCATCTCCCCGCAAGTGTGTGAGTGTGCGCCTATGTTGCTACTGCGTACAAACGCACAGACATTTGGAATGAACACACGGCTGCGGCGCAACGGCCTAAACGACCGAACGCAATATATCAATAAAAACAAATAAGCGTGCGCTGTGCGATCGCCATAAATCGCACAAGCACAAACGAATCTACGCCGACCGACCGTTGCTCTCGGCAACGTACAGAGTACACACATAGTGGAATTGTCGGTGGTGCCATATTAAACAAATTAAATGAAAGCCACGTCGTGTTCGAGCAAACGAACACACAGACGCGGTCACATTTGAATCGTACTCACTCGAACGGCAGCGCGTAACAAATGTGGAAAACTGGTTGATATCAGTGTGCGGTGTACGGTGCGCAAATTCTTATATGTGCGAGTGTGTGTTTATGCTCACGGTGGGGTAACATCACATTAAACGGCACACGCACTACTTGCACTCACACATGGCCCCATCCATCCGCAGCATTAACAAGAAATATGCGCACAGCGAGCATATTTCAAATCAAGCGCGCGCACACACACCGACTAAGTGTTTATGCTGCTCTCGGCGGGTGCACGAGCAAATGCATGCATGCACGCTGGCTGGCTAAAGTGTTGAATTATATTTGTCGCAAAAGCGCCAGGTTATTTATTCCAGTTTTGAGTGTGAAAATTATATTGAACGCGCGCGCGCTGCGATGAAGCGACTAGCACACAGACTCGCGTGCGCGTGTTCCCCGTCGACCGTTAGGTGCCGGTGCCGGCGACAGTGCGCCACGGCGACGACGACGACACGTGCGCTCGGCGCAAATTGCGTGCACCTTGTTTTGACGACTGATCGCGCTCAGCAGCAGCGCAGCAGCAGCGTCAGCGCCGTACTCGTTATAAAATCGCGCGCATGCGCTCGCCACGCTATAAATGATCACTGTGTGCAGCGTTGGCCGCGCGCACGATAAATAATGCATATATTTTCCGTGTCAATATATGTTTATTGCATTAGTGTGTGCGAAACGCCCATTCACGCGCTGCACGCGCCCCAGAGTTGCGGTATGGTAAATATTATCAGCTAGACAAGCGAGCAGAGTGCGCGCCAAAAAAACACACACACTCACGCGCTGCGCACAGCGCGTTGGATTGTGAGGTGCCGGACATGTATATTGCGTGTTTCGCGCGTGACGAACACGCACGCACGCGAGACTGTGTCGCCGAACATGTTTATTAATTAGTCCGCAGAATATTTGCGTTATGCAGCACATACATAGAGTGTTAATAATAATGCTGTGTGGGCAGTTTGAGTGCAGCAGAGCACTTGGCATGCATATGCTATGCTGCACGATGTTCGGATATTGCACAAGTTCGTGTATGTTCGCACGCACTTTGCGCCTGTCGATGCGAATAAATAACGAGCCGTGTACTCACTGTACGTGTGTGACTAAGTACCTTTGGTCACAACACATCAAGCACTCGCATTTTATGCTCGCCAGAGCGCAGACCGTGCCTAATCGGATTTGGCAATAAATCGCGACTGCGGCGGCGACGACGGCGTGCGTGCGCTTTTGCGTGTGACAGCTGATCACATCGCAGCGCACAGCAGGTGGTGGTGGGGTGCCAAACGTCAGCCGGCACTCGGCGCAAGCACGAGCATGAGCACGAGCGCATCGCTGAACATAAGCACGTGCATACTATACGCTTATACGATGCGGAAAAAAATACACGAAGCCGACAACGTCGACCACGACGCAATGACACCGCCATGTGTCGGGCGCACATTCGCACTAATTGCACACACACGCACGCATGCAAGCATGCTCGCCGCAGACACGACCGACGATCGTGATCATGGGTGACGAGAGTACGACGCCGCGCGTCTTCGCGCCGTAATTCCTTTAATGCTGCAACAGAGCGACTTCGGGGTGTCAAGGCATTAGCGAAATAATGCGACAGTCCCTGCCGTGGCGGTCGTTGCGAAAATGGTATACACGATGGTGAGTGTGCAGCATTAATTGCACGCGCGCGATTTACCACCGCTCGTCTTCGTCGCTTCCTTGCCCAATTCGTTTTGCATGACATATTGTATTGTGGAGATGTGCGAGATGTGCCTGATGATCGACCATATAAACTACTACTACCGGACATCTCTAATTGGTCGCCGCCGCTGCCATCCCATCGTCGATGCCATGATATATGGTTGGAGAGACTATGTTGCACTAGCCGTTGCATTGTTGACTGATGCTGCTGCTGCTGCTGCTGCGTGTCTCTAATGAGGCCCGGAAACGACCTTCTCGACTTGTGGCAGCAGCAGAAGCGGCAAAAGAAACCGACGACACAACGGTTCGATTTTTTACGACGACCTCTCTCCCATTGAACAACCACTGCTGACCTGGCGCCCGTTGAGGCTGAATAGTGTGCGTGTTTGTGTGTGAGTGCGGTGTTCGTCTCTCATTTGTGAATGCTTATAAATCAAATGATTACACATTATATGGCGTCGTCGGCTCAGTCAGTATGCTGCGTGCATTGTGCGGTTTGTCGGTGTCGGCATTCACCTGCTGCTTTGCTGCCGAGCGGAATATTCTCACACATCGGACTCGCAGACAAAAGGAATTATGACGGCGGTCCTTGTGCATACGCACTCGCAGCATACAAAGTCAGCAGCGGCACGTGAGCGAGCAGCGCACAATGAGGCGGAGGATACCGATTTATGATGGATTATTACGACTGTGCGCACCTGATCGATTTGGAAACCCTCCGGCACTCAAACAGCAAGGTGCATTTCTGACTTTTATTGTATCCTCATTTGACAGACGTAACGATTTATTATTTTTAATAGGCGCAGATGCTTGAATACTGCGCTCAGAGTGCGCAAATACTGCACAATCGAACTGCCGGTCGATTCGGCTTCGGATGTCGGATTGGTGCAATAATGCGCTGCAATAATAATGTGGAACGGCGAGCTCGTGCGAAATCAATTGCGCTGCGCTACCGTTTCGCGCGCGCGCGCCGCAGAAACTGCAGCACAAAGAAGACACGCGTCAATGTACATGTTTGCCAGAGACCAATTACGATGCTGCGCAAGTGCGTTGCGTCGCCTTTGCATGTTCACTATTGAATATATCGGAACCCGCAAGGCGCGCTTGCATGCACATTATAGAGTAATGTGCTGCTCTTCGGTGCGACGCAAATCGGAGCACGCAGAGGTGTTGTGCCCATGGCAGCGTTGCGGTACCATCCGCGAGATGCACTGCATAAAATGCATACACGCATATGCGCCAGCAAATAACCAGCATTTTGCACTGCATTCTGTGCGCGCACCAGATCCATATTGAATATAATCAAAATCAAATTGCGACTTGTCACCAGCACACGCGCAATTCATGCAGTTCGCGTGCGCGTGCGCCCATAAAAAGAGAGTCGCCTATTGTAAATAGACTGGCGGAGATGAATAAATAAGCGCATGCAAAATTGGCACTTGGCCGCGACGCTTGGGATCGCGTGTGAGTGTGTGTGGTTTACTGGAGCGCACCAATTAAGTGCATTTGGAGCGGCGATTTATTCGCCATTTAAACGGTATCTGCGCGCAGGCGCCTCGGAATGGCGTGCTAAGTGTGTGCGAGTGTGTGTGTGAGCGCGGCAATTGTATGGGCGCGCGCAATCGAGCGCTGGCAATCGGTATATAATAATAATTGTGTTCGCATGTGATTATTGTAATTAATGCGTTCCAATCATTCTGCCAACTTGACACTGCTGCTGCTTCGTCGTCGCTATTACAATTACCGACACACACACACAATCTAATATGAGTGTGTTTTTTCTGTAATACTCTCACACATGAGCGGAGAGTATCTGTGTGCACACATCATTATGTCGGCACGGATCGCACCGATGGCGATCGGTGCAGTCATACTCACTCATAAATTACGGAACTCTAATTGGGTATCATTCGTCTCACCGAAATGACCACGTGATGACTACCCCGGGTACCACCGTACGAGTACGAGTTTCCTGACAACACATCCGCGCGAGCGCGCGCACGCTGGCACTAACGAGGCACGCACGCGCGCAAGATTCGCACACCGCGCACTCTCGCCTGGCGCTCGCACCGCAACTAAATAAATTGAATTAAATTAATTCGCACATTATTGCGCCCCCCGAAATGGGCGCCAATAAATCGCGAATAGTTTGAAACTACGTGCACACACGTGTTGGTGGTGGTGCAAGACCGTCGTCGTCGTCGTCGTCGTACTCTCGTTCGGGATTAATTTACGACACCGTATAATATTCATTTCGCGGCCGCACACTTTTGCGTAGTCTATGCTGCACACACACCTCGTTGGCTCTTCGCGGCAGCGCCATCCGCGCAGCAGCATTAGCACCATCGGTGGTGCCAGTCAGTGGCGTATCGGTAAGGTGAGGTGAGGGGGTGTTTGAGCAGCATATTACGTGCATAACTAGGCAATTTAACGAGCAATAATGTTCTCCATGTTAGCATACTTTTATGATTCAATTTGTCGTTTGTAAACATTCGATATTTTAGCGTCGGGCTTTCTTCTCGATACAATTTTTGCCCACTCCTGTGATCACCCCGGAAGCACCGCGCAACATACGGCAATGCGCCACCACCCCGTATATATCGTGTGCATGTTCCCAACAAATCACGATGCTTTTAAGAGCGCACACCGGCGTGCGCGCGCGCGTAGCCAACAACTTCGGTCGTCGTCGTCGTCCGCGTCGTTGCCGTTGTCATCATCATCAGGCCATATACACAAGTACCGCATAATGATAGTTCACGCGAGCGCGCGCGCACTTCACAACATACAAACGCACGCACGCACGCACAGATCGCGCGCAGCGTGCTACAAACGCGTGCGCGCGGTTTACGAAGTTTTGATGGTGTCTGTGCGCATGTGTACGCGTCACGCACGCACGCATGCACACACACACAAACACACACGCTCCAACGCCGAAGAGCAATTGAGTCGGGTCTCGGTGTCGACGTCGTCGCCGCTTCGTGTTCGTGATGGTTTTGCGCAGTGGTTAACACTTCTGCAGCATCGGGCATCGGACCTTATTCGTACCACCAGCCATCCAGTCAGTCGTGCGTGCGTGCGTGCGAGCGCAGCGTGAAAAATGTATTGCGCGCGGATGTGACGTATGTGTGTGCGTGCGTGCGTGCGTGCGTGCGCCGACGTTGTGATGCATATTAACGGGACCCCATTATATGTTGTGTTGGTTATACTGTGCGGTAGATTGCTGCCAAAGTTGCGCCCGTATATAATTATTTCTTTCTTCCGTGCGGCGAGGCGACGACGACGACGACGGTTGATGGTTTCCCCAAATGCGTACGGCACGCACGCACGCACGCAGCATCCGCAGCCGTTGCCGCTGTCGTCGTCGATGTTGTCGTTTTCGCCCCGACACCCGTTCATTAAACCACGGCCAAAGCTCATATGCGCTCGCCGTATACCTGATGGCAACGGATGGGGCCCGTATGTGTGCCCGTATGTGTAATGAGATCGCACACACACGACGAGCTCTCGCGTTTGCGTTTTTCATCGATCACCGAGCTGCTGTCGACGAAAACGAACAACTGTTCGCTACAAATGTTGCGTGTTGACGTTTGCGTTTTTTGTGCTCCTCAGTGTATATTTTGGTTTTGGCTTACGCACACGCATGCTATGTAACAACAAATTACTCTCGATGCAAGCGTCTCTTCGGCCACTTAAACGGCCACCGGTCCGGTCCGATGTGTAATTGTCTGTGCTGTGTGTGTGTGTGTGTGTGTCGTCGATCAACGCGATGTGCGTTTCGTGCAACATATAAGTACACATGCACGCAGGCAGAACGGTGAAGAAAAAAACCGCAACAGATTATTCAGTATGCCGCCAGGCATCGGACTTTTTAGCAGAGCAGCGGTGTGCTGATGAGGGGTGATGTCCAGACCAGAGCAGCAGATGCACGAACACCGGGTTTAGCACTTGCGTGTGCAACATATTTGCATGCAAGCGATGCGATGCTGATGTTGGCTGGTGCGCGCGAGTTGTCTCTGGCCGACTTAATATTGTGTCCAGGGTTATTTTGCACGCGCTAAATGATGCATATCGCTCGCTAGATATTTTTCCGCCCCATGTGCGGATGCCCGCATTGGACATAATACGACCCCGCGCATTTCGATTACAATGGCAACACCGCGCCGCACGCACCGAGACTACTAGAGTGTAGTGCATTTTAGCCGCCTAATAGTGCGTGCGTGCGAGCGACAAGTGCGTGTGCATTGTGCGTGGACGCACAGAGATCGTATCGCACCGGGCGAGCGCGACAAAAAACGGCGCGCGCACGCGAATTGAATAGGAAGTAGTCGCACAACTAATGCGATTCGATGCACTCGCATAGAGTTCGCCATCGCCACCGCTAACGGCAAAGGACAATTCTTCTTGCACGCATTGCGCATACAAATCACACGCACCGCGCTTGCGCGCAGATCGATCGCAGCCTGGCGATTGCATGATACGCAAGAGCTACTTGCTGCGGTGACCGAAAATCGAACATCAGACGAACATAACATGCGGCAGATCGCAGGGAGCACCGAGAAGCCGAAGCGAGCGATGCTGTTATCGATCTCGACGGTCGGTTCGTGTGCGTTTATGTTGCCAACGCACACACGCAGACTTGTGGCTTTGCGGTTGCGTCGCATGATCGCAACATGTGTACGATTGTGCGTTTTTGTGCGTCGTCCGCGTCCGCTTATGTGTATTGATCGTTATCAAATTATGTGCATTGTACGCGACGGTCGACGATGTCGACGATCTGATTTCGTTAAATGCTTCCCGAAACCCGAACATATGGTGCGATTTCTTGCAGTGCAACATGTTGGTTGTGTGGCGCGCGACGCGACCTTTAATGGCATAGGAGAGGAGCTGGCTGGTATGTTGTGTGGTAAGTTGTGTGGTAAGGTGTGTTCGATTGTGGACAATTTTAGGTAAGAGAATGTATGATTTTCGAGCAACTGTTTTCCATCTGTTAGGAAATTAGCATCATTCGATGACATAAAATTGTACAAAACGTTCGATGTTCCTCAAATCCCAACTGCTGTAAATTCAACATTGATTGGTCAACCGGCCCCACGAAAAGGGCTATAGATACCGGCACGACAATAAAAACACGGGCCACAAACAAGACATCCAAAGAAGAGACCCGATCGGTTAATGACACCGCTCTGTCCGAGAGCCCCCTCCTGAGAGTGTGCGCAATATCTGTACCAATATATTATTGAATATATGCGAGCACGCAACACAGGAGTGCCATACCGCTCGGAAGCACGCATGCGGATGCCTTTATGGCACCCCGAGCACTAATGGCCGAACCCGGGCGCTAATATGCAGAGTTTATTTGTCTCAGCGGAGTGCCGATGAAGCTGCGACGATGCTGCCGAACGCTCGAGTGTCTTACGCACAGGCGTGCATAATAAAATGCACGAGAACGACGAAGAAGCGGTGTTTCGTTTGTGCTCGCGCGCCCGGCGAAACGTGCCGGATGATCGCAAAATTAATAGCTTAATTCAGGCGACAATAAGTTGCGAGTGCGTGCGTGCGTGTGAGTGTGTTGGCGTACGTGGCGATCACGCTTCAGATGCGGCAGCGGTGCAGTTTTAATGTTCGCCGTGCGCTGCCTGAAACAATTTGTTAGGCATTTAACGATTACACAGCCGGCCGACGAAGACCCGACGACATGTTGAGTATGTCTCAATTACGTTTAGTCGCCGCCGCCGCAGGAGCGAAAGCGGCAACGCCAAAGGGCTGCGCGCATTATTATCAATATTTGTTATTACGCCTGCGCTGCTGCCTTGCTGCTGGCTACGCTGTGAGCGTTGAACTTGAACTGAACGCACGGCGCGCTGCTGCTAATGTCAATGACACGACACCGGAGGAAAAAATGCATTCCGAAACAATGCCCATATAATCGAGAGTAGTTGTAGTATACAACATACATTACATCATAATGCAATTGCACGCACAGCTGTGTGCATTTCTACACGAGCCGTCTACTATAAAGTAATTACAACGCTGATCACAGCTATGCGTACACGTTAGATAAGTGCACGCGTGTCAAACGAAAACACATACTCGAGCCATATTTCTATGTACTGTGCCGTCTGACACGCACTTCAGCGGCAGCAGTCAAGTTTACTGCACTTGCCGCCGCAGTCAGTCGCAAGTCGAACTGAGCACTGTGTATATGCGCAAACGTAGTAAACACGCGCGCTCGCACATAAATCAATGCGATGCGTGCACGCACCGTTCGTGCGCACATTCGCGGAATACCACACGGGATTTCATTCATCAACTCACAACCATCATTACGCACCGCACCACACAGTCGCAGTTGCGGAGTCTTTGCGCAAAAAATAAAAGAAATTACACACGACGAGACGAGATGACGCAGATTCGCAGGCGAGCGCTCGCGTGCACTCGGCGTGCACTGCGCGTGCACTTGGCGATGCCGATTAGGCCCACAGCACTCTGGCGAGCCGAGCAAGTCGAGTACTCATGAGCGTTGCGTGCGTAGGTATGAAACACGTTTTATGAGTGCACGCACGCGCTCGCAGTTTGCTGCCTGCATTTGAATTGCAGAAATATAAAACTGGTCGGCCGGTTGGTTGCTGAATCTGCGACCACGATGTCGTCGTCGTCGTGGTCGCCTTGCGAAGGTGCCACCGTCGCAGTACTCGCACATCTGTGGGCAATTTGTCCTAATGGGGTGCGCGCTAGTGAAAGTTTTTTAATTGACTTCTTGCGCTCCGCGAGATAAGCGCGTTAATGGAGTCGTGAACGCGTGCGAGTAAATGCTGCGGTTGAACGAACTGTACGCGTGCGTGCGTGCGTGCGAACGTGCACAGTGTGCACTATTGACACTCGATCGTCTCGTAATTCGCGCATGCATTATTAATAAGGGTGCCCGGCGTGTTCTGCGTTCCTTCATCGATGCGGCATAGCATCATTCATTATACCGGTCCACGGACATATGTATGCTGCGCATTCGCGAGCAATATATCATTATATTGGCGCGCCGAGCACAATATGAATCGATCGAGATCAATTGTGGGCTGTGCGTGCTGCGTGAATTCATTCACGATCCAGACATAGCCAGAGAGTGTACAATATGCTGCACAAAGCACAGCAGAAAAACACACGTCGATGATTGCACGGACACGGGGGGACCGAGAGACGGGACAAGGCGGATGGGTGGCCGCCACATCGCCACCACCGCCGCCGCCGCCACAGCAATCATTGTGTACAACAACATAATATTATTATTAATGGACATGGTGAAAACCAGATGTGCACAAGAGAGTATACTGCTGCGTGTCTTGACTGAAGTACACATGCTTTCATACGCCGATTTCTGGGCCGCACACGGCAGCTGAATGTGCGGCGAATCGGCCGGCCGACGCGCGCATATTGTACACTTATATTCTAACACTTTAGCGGCACGAATCCGTTTGGCGCAGGCGCACGCGAATCGTGTGCTAAGCACGCGTTCGACGAGTGTGCGCGAGTGTGTCTGCCTGCCGACGAAGGCGGGCGGAAATGTGGCACGTGCCACGCGAAACTGCAGCCGGCTGCAACGAGAACACGCAAACACACACACACATTCGTGTATTCATTGCCAAGTCACGACCTAATCAAGTGGAAATAAAATCGCCTCTGGTCGGCCGAGCATCGAAGCATCGAATATATGCTGCAGTATGCTGTGCGCTGTCGCCCTCCGCGTCCGCTGCGCTGGGCGTAATTGCTTGCACACGCGGGCTCGTGCACTTGTGCATTGCGCACATTCACCGCGCGGCGGATTCATATTTTCGCCGCACGCGCGCGTCTTGCGTGTGTGTGTGCGGTATGATTAGGTGCAAATCGGACGCGTGCGCGCGAACGGGCGTCTTTGTTCGCCGGAGCGCGCGGCCAACAATAAAGTTGTTTCGGTGCGGTTTTTTTGTGCGGCTGCGATTTCAAGTTCGAGAAGGAAGGCAGGCAGGCAGGCGTATGTGTGCCGCGCACGAGCCAGACAAGTAGTGCAAAAAATGCGCCGCCGCTCGCACACAATTGAACGAAAACAATACTTGAGTGCATGCGCGCACGAGTGCAAGCATGCGCTGATTGTAGCAGCGCGAAACGCGGTAGCGCATTTCATGACCGCACGACACGGCGGCCGACACTGGCCGATTGTGGCGGCGGCAGGACGCTGGACAGTGCAGCCGCTGTATGCCCGATGGAGCGCAACGAGCTCAGACAATACTCACGCGGCGATCGTGTGTCTGAGTATGTGTGTGTGTATGCGCAAGTGTGTGCATCGATTTCGTGTTCGCGCGCCATTCATGATTTTTCGCCAGACAATTTTCGCCGCTCGACTGCAGCGGCGCAGCAACGCAGCATAACATGATTTTTGAGCATAGGATCGGTTTTTTCTTCTTTTCTTCGGCATGTTCTTGGTGTATTTGTTGAGTACGTGCACGGCCACGGTCGACTCATTTCTCGTGTACGCGCGGTGCGCACGATTGGGAGCACGTGCCAACCGAACGGAATGGGAATGGAACGGAACGGACGGCGAGATTCAGGGCAGCATAAACAAATCGGCGCGAACTTGGTTTGGTGTTTGGTGTGGAAGGAAAAAATAACAGGCATGACAACGACGACCACGAAGACAACAGCTAATGAAATGAAACCGCATTTGTGAGTGTGTACGTGAGCTAATATTTACCTGGACACACGCTGGGCGCACGTATAACGGTATGTTCATTCGAGAAAGGCAAGAAGCATAGATTCGGTTTATTATTGCCGAGTCGATCACGTCCGATCATCGGCCGATCATCGCCCACCGTTCGCGATCGCGATTCGCATTCGACGATTGATATAATAAACCCTGGCGCTAATGACACACACGAAACGGGATTGGCACGCATGCCAACATGCATGCACGCAAATGCACACGACGCCTACTATCAGCAGAAATAAAGCATCGTCGCTGGCTCGAATATAATCCCATCAAATAGATCGCGCATGCAATCGCGCGCCGTTATTGACTCATCGATATCAAGTGATGATTACACTTCGCGATCGGGCAGATCGGCTACCTCATCAGAAGCATGCATCAAATGGCCAATTTCACGTGCTCGCGCTATCGACAAGAGGCATCGCACATCGAGCCAGGCAACGGCCATTAAGTCCGCGCAGCTACTGGCTGGCGATCGAAACACGGCGAAGCACGGCACTGGTCAGCCGCCCATAAGCACGTATGATTTGCGCGATTCTTCACACTCATACGTGATTACAAAATAAATTGCATCCGCCGTGCGGACGGCGGCAAACGGTGGCGGGCGCATAATCATGCACCGTCTATCTTGGCCGTCCGTCCGACGTTCGACGTCGAACACAAATACACAAGTGCACATATTGGCAGCCAGGGCGCCAACAACCTTCATGTAGTTCAGACGCATGTACGTGCACATGCAACCGCATACACTCTCTAGCAGTATCGTTTGATTATTATGAGTTCAAAACCAAACGTGCGTTCGTGTCTGCGTGCGTTTTTCCGCGACTTTCATTTTCCATAAAATGCACACGCCGTGCCGTGCGAATATGGGCATTTCGAGTATTAAATCACGTGTCGCGCGTCGCGTGAAGATCACATTCCGCACGCGTCATCGAACGGGCATGCGACAACATTGCGCAGCATAACACGATGTTAGTGGATATGGATGGTTTATGGATGGTTTGATGATGCTAGCTCGAGCATAGATATTCAGCAGTTATTTTTAAACAACATAGAGATTTTATGCTGCAGAAACTTCGTATCAGAAGGTGTTAATCAAATTTGTCTCATTGAAACATATACGATGATTCGCCACTCTTCTCCAGACCCATCCATATGATGGCATCCATCCGGCCGTCGGACGATGGCCATGCCGCTCCAAAGACGACATACCACATAGCAGAATCGTGCGTACACATAATCGGCAGACACGCGTGCAATGGAAAGCGATCTTGATCCGACATTTACATCATTTTCCGTGCAACTCGCAACTACTACAACATACCAACATCGTGCGCAGTTGCGGTGAAAACTCTCACTTGTAGTTCTGGTTTTTTTTCCGCTCGGTTTGTTTAGTGCGTTCGGAACTATCGCGATCACGCGCCGTGCGTCTGCACATGTTTCACGTTCGCTTTTTTCTGCGCTCAAACATCGTGCGACATTGCGCGATGCGCTGCACAATTGAATCATAGTCGTGTGTGTGTGTGTCGTTTTCGAACATGGTCGCGCGATTATAATAAGCGCCGTCGTGTAGCATTCGCACGCACAATAATTCGCATGTGATCCGAATAAATACACACACATTCGTGAGTGTATATGAATATCGCCGCAGCGCTGCGAGATCAACATCGTTATGCTGCGGCGGAGTAATGCACTACATACTGTAGAGTTAGTGCGTGTTCGTTTGCTGTGCGTTTGACACATTGCGCACGATTTTCGGATCGCAAACGCACGCTCACGCTCGGCGGATGCGTGTGACTTATTTTCTCTTTCGATAGAAATTGAAATTTCAATTGTCTGCTGCGTGTTACGTGTGAGTGAGTGTGTAACACGCACGCGCGGGTCACGAAACTAGAGTTGCGTGTAAGTGCATACACGCACACACATAGGAGAGTAGTGCTGTCACTCCGCCGCCGTCGCCAGTGGGAACCATGAGCGAGCGAGTGTGCGTGCAACATAGTCTTGCACTTGCACTTGCGCACGCACGCACTCCGCATTTAATTCAATTATAAAGACGGATAATCACGCACGCACACGCCATTCTGGCAGTCGATTTTCTCACACGATTGCCGAGGCACTGTTCGCACATGTATGCGTGCGTGCACCAGTTTGTTGCCGCCGAGGCGATCGAACACGAGCAAGCGCACACGTCATTTGAAGTATTTATGAAGTTGTTATTGCAACAGTTCGCGGCGCGTGATAGTTTTTCCAACTGTCTGCCGCGCGCGCATTTCGAATGCGATCGCGCGCGAGCGATTATCGTGTCACTTGATTGCATATTTAGCGCCGAGCCGAGAGTGCGTGCATTTGCGCGTTTGCATAAATGCACACGAGATGCACTGCACTGCACTTTCATTGCGTGTTAGTGTGGGAATTTGCGGCGCCGCGGGTGCTCTATTGTTTGTGCGCACGTTGTTGATCGGATTGATGGGCGAGAGTGACGGGCGAAAGGTTTCTGCTGCTGCTCGAGCTGTGGCTGCCGTTCGCGTGAGTTGTTTATGGTTCAACGGCACGGCATATTACACGATCATCGTGTATGTGATTTATTGATCGTGTTCGTGCGTCAAGTGTGCGCGCCCTTGAGAGTCATTGGTTTCGCATTTCCATTTGGCCGACCGAACAATGGCATCCAGACGTCCCTCCTGAAGCAATCAGTCAGCCGGCGCAATCAAAACATTCAATCATTAGAAACTAAGTATTGCATTTCCCAGCTCAAATCATCCACTTCACTCGCATCAGTGGCCGAGTTGACATGTTTATGCATCGAATCGATCATCTGGCGGCGAAATGCCGACGCAGCACTTTCTTGGACTAGAATGGAGAGCGAAACAATGCAGGGATTACGGATAAGCCCACTGCTGATGTGAGGAATTTTCCTCTCGAAAAATACCTGACATGCGAGCTGCGTATTCCAGCAAATCGGACGAGGGTTTTTTCTCCACGTAGCGCCGATTGCCGTCGCAGTGCGGCACAGAAGTCATAATATTGTGTTACGGGTTGGTTGGTTGGGTTTTTTGCCATAATCACGCACCCTTACGCGTGCAACAATGACACGCAACGGCAACCGATTCGAATGCAACAATAACATATGGGTTATGCTTATGCTCACAAAGGTTCGTGGCTTTGAGTCTTTTCTGTCACAAGTCACAAATCCGACGTCTGGCGTTTCTGCGGTCGATCGATAATCTCTACCTGATCGACGTGAATGTTCTCACGCATGTAATAATCGTTCCCACACACCGTTCGTCTGTCAACCTGCATGTCTTTTTGTTCCCTCTATTAGAATAACAATAAAAGTATCTAGCGTGCGTGTAAACGCATGCAATTATGCAAGTGGTGTTCAATTACACCCCTCATGTGAAGATGGTTTTCGTGGGTAATTCGAAGGGTGCTCATCGCAACAAGTGCCGACGAATTAACGAATTTGTTTGTACACGTTCGGACACTTGTGCACTTGTTATGCACATCACAGTTTCACGCTCACCTGCTCACCCCTCAGCATATATTTTTTTCCTCACCGTTCCCACCGTTCGATTCCTAATTATGGCGGTGGCGACCCCTCTGTTTGGCGTGCGTGTTGTCCATATGTGCGCATATATTTTATCAACGTCTTGGAATCGCGCCAAGACGGTTCCCACACACCGGTAACGGTGCCAAAACGTCTTCCCGCGCTTCTTTCGAAACCGACGTTAACCGTCACTTTGCAAACCAAGTGAACATGTGTTCATGGGAGAGTGAGCACGACCCTCTTCTTTGTCCACCCCTCCTCAAGGTGGTGCCGAAGGTGCGCTTGTTGCTCTTCCACTTGTCTGCTGGTATTCACTTAAGTGGCGTTAAGCATATGCGCATAACTTGGCATAATTTCGATAGTGTGCAACAGTAATCACATCAACCCGCACCGCAAACAAAATCACACTTCACACCTCCAACGTCTCCTCCATCGTACTTACATCTTCCTCATCGATGTACGAGTACATGTCCAGGTTGTCGATGCGAACGGTGCCCTGGAACGGGTAGAACATCGCTCCTTGATTTATCCGATCGCTGGTCCAGACGGAGACTTGTGGTTCCGCCGAGTGGCGGGCACCGGATGCCGAGACCACCAGCGAGAACTCCTGCGGAATGAGCACCTGCGTTTCCATTTTGACGGTGAGTGTGTGTCGGGATGTTCGGTGGTTGAATGTTAATCTGGCACTTGGTTTTGTGTATAATATTTGTGGTGTGTGTTTGATTTCTTGGGATATTTCTGTCAGTGTTCACATAACGAAGATCGGCGATGGATAACAGTGTCCAAGTCCTTGGCAAGCATACAACATAACAACCGAAAACGAGCGGAAAATCAATGCGAACAAAATGCGAAACAAAACGACCGAAAACACGACGAAATAACTAACGAAAAACCCCCAAACGATAACGACGAAGACGCGAAAGGCCCGGTGCCTTGTTGAATCGAAGACGAGACGAGACGAAAACGCGACGGCGAAACGACGACGACGACTACCTCCGGAGCGGCGCACACAAAGATGACCCAATCTTTCGACGGCTTGAAGTGTACTGGCCGCTGTTGTGATCGCCACAGTATCTAACCATGACCTTCTGGAAGAATGAAACGGAGCGCGCGCGCGCGAATGTGGCTCGATACACTTGCGCACACCTCGACTCCGCATCACGCAACGCTGCTCGCACACACACACGCAACCACCGTCGATCGGCGCTCTCGCGGATTCAACGGCAAACCGATCGGCCGACTGCGAACGATCCGAAACGATCCGAAACGACGAACCTCTTGCCGGCTCGTTCGCACTCGCACGATTGGCTGCTGCGACCAGAGCGGCAGTAAACATTGACTCTCTGCGGCGCGCAAGCACGCACACACACACGCGAACAGGTTCGTGTGCACCTTTCGTACATACACACACACATGCGCAGACACAGGGGAGCGATCGCGCGCACCTTATAAGAAGTCGATCAAGCTCATAAAACACCGCGATCTCTTTGAGCGCTGAGCTGATGTGAGCGGTGAGCTGAGCGGTGTGTGAGGAACGATTCATACGATCACTCTCATTTACCTGCTAATGGAGATCACTGTGTGTACGACATGGGCTTATTAGTCCCGGGACAAACTATAATGGAAATATATTTTAAATAAAAACAAAATGAAGAGTACGACGGGGCATTTTACAAGTAAGCGCGAAGAGGACCCGCGGTCGCAATTTGCATCCGATTTCAAAGCGGAAGAATGCAAAGGAAAGACAATTTATCGGGCTATGATTCTGCTGAAAATTCTTATTATG
>JANTBZ010053570.1:0-25591 GCA_024741255.1 Exechia fusca | reverse complement strand
AGATTGGATTGAAAATAATCGCAAGCATCCAAGAGGTAGAATTTAATTTTATTGATATGTCATTGAGATTGATATTGATATGTCATTCAGATTCCAAAAGAAGGCACATCATGCCTCAACGCATTCGGAACACACATTCGAGAGAGAAAAACTATTTTCACGGTATATATTTTCAGTATCTTTGACTCTGCTTCAACCAGATCGGATATCGAAAGACTGTTCCTCTCAAAACATTCTGAAAGTAAAAAAATCCTTTAAAAACGCAAAAACAAGAACTAACCCCAGGTCCATATTTAATAAAGAATTGGTGGCAGTTCCCATACACGTCGATCGTGCACGCAAAGTATGTTAATCGCAATTCTATGAGCCATAAAAGGCTGAAACATTGGTATCATGAAAAATCGGGATGCAATTCTTATAAATGATGAAGTGTGCAATATCGTGCTAACAATCAAAGTTCGAATGTTCACAAATGAGCGAGATGTAAGGATTTTCCGGAGTAACACTTCATACCTCGACCCCTGTACATTAAAATGTTGAATCTTATGACCAAAATATGCTTCATTCTGTCTGTCCATTTTCTAGATACATGGGTTGCTCAAATTTACCCCGTGCGCAATTTCGCTCCGTCTCCCCTATATCAGGGGATTTAATTATCGCGTTAACGGCGACGGCGCCGGCGTGAACTTTATCTAGTTGACGTGTGCGCTGCTGCGGTTGTCTGTCGCGCGTTATTGCTATGCTCGTCAGGCTGGACTACTATATCCACAATACGGTGCTCTGTGTCCGTGTTCGATCGGCGGTCACGACGACGACGACGACACCACACGTCTGCTACACCATTTGATCCACCCACCCACAGAAACTCGCGAAAAATCATTTACTCCAACGCCGCAGCCGCCCCGACTTGGCAAACTTTGCCATTATGTGCGAGACAAATAATAACGATCGCCGAACAAACTTTCCGCGGTAGCAGCATCAGACAGACATATGAACTGTATGTGTGTGTGAACGGATTAAGACGACGCTTCGCTGTGAGACGTTCAAAGCACGCGCTCACTCAGACGAGAACACGCACGCATCTGCACAGACAAACGGACAGCCGCCGCTGTTTGATATGCGCAAGCGCGTTTGGTGTGCGCTCGCCTATGTAATCAATTAGGGCATTGAGCGGGCTCGCCGGCTACCGTCTGCGTCTGCTCTGGAGTGCTAACTAGCCTATCTGGCTGCTGGATGGCCGCCGTCGCCGCCGCCCGTCTGGGCGACCGCAAATAGAAGCTGTGTGTGGAAATTCCAAACTTATAATCGGAATATGATTATGAGGTATGCTCGCGTTGGTTGTGCGTGACCCTTGAACTTTGGCTCGCTCGTACGTTCAGACGGCGCAGATCAACACGGTTGTAAGTTTCTGTCGTCGACAGAGCGACATTTGTGTTTGCTTGGAATCGCTGGACGTGCACTTTACATTAACACGACTAGGATCATACCCTTGAGGTTGTTCATAGTAGGTTATAGCTCCTTGTAGGGTCAATGTAAAAAAATGTTGAAAACCATTTATTAATGCTTTGGACATCTGGGAACATTATGCAATCGTTTCAATTGTCTATATCCACATAAAGAGCCTTCAATTTTTTCATGGAAGAAATAATGTTTAGTGGTTGAAAACTACGTTATGCATGCATGAACAATTGGGCCAATGAGCCTCGTCCTTGCTGAGCACAGCTTGATAATATATTAGACCGTTCGCCAGGTGCGTGTTTGCGTTTCTTGTCAACATTTTGAAATCTAAAGGTAATGATCCTAGTACACTACACTGATTAAACAACAAGCTCTCGCTGAAACGTTCCATAAACGTACATCATTTGCAGATGCAGTTCTGGGCTCTTTCTTGTTGTAAATGTCACAGCTTACAGTTTTATGCTGCGCCAAAGTTGTCGCCGTGTCTTTGTCGCCGCGTCGCTGTCGTCGTGTTGTGTTTCTTTTCACAGTCTGTGTCACCAATTAAAAATGAGTGTAATCGTCGAGGACGTCTGGCACCACGACGCAACATTGTAGCACCATCACACAAAGCACACCAAACGGAACAGCGCAGAGCAGACACTCGCATGCACACGCACGCCCCATGAAATATGAACTGCATGCTTGTGCACAGCATATCCGAAATAAGAAAACAACCATGATACATCCAGGGTGACCCAATTGATCAGCATATATGTAAGGGCTGTTTTAAGCTATAAGGACATCGAATTTATCAAAACCAAAGACGACAAAACTCTGAAAGAATGTTTAAAAAAAACTCAAATTTCAGAGCAAAAGTAATTCATTAAATATTATTCTACCATCATTTTTTTCGAGCTTAACCCCTTTCAAAGTTGATATTCATAGGACCACAGGACCGCTTTACCTACTAGCCCTTACTACAAATCTAGTGTCCCAATCACAATTATACGCGAAATGTTCAACCATTTACACAATTTTAATTGTAACATGTTCGTCATTTAAAGACAAGCTTCCTTTCAATTGGCACATATTTTGTTGAAGAAAGTGCAGGAAAATCAACTTATTCAATCCATAGAGCATAACATAACTAATTTGATGATTAGTCCCTGAACCAAGTAACATTATACAATTCATTTTGCATGTTTGGAATCAATATTTTCGGCTTTGCTTATCTTATTCTCTGCGAAAATATCCACCTTCGTTCAATTTGATCCACCACACTTGAAGCCACTGTCAGTATTATTAGCTGGAATTTCAGAGCCCCTCGGAATTTGTTTAATACCATTTATAACATACTAACATTTTATGGAAATGAAACTCATAACATTCAAACCATTAGGTCTTAACAAATGTTTGACAATTGCACATGTGGCTGACTCTATGCTCTTCTTGCATATTACAAGGTGAGGCATAATTCGTAACCCTATTTTAGAACGCTATAACTATCGCGATAGGCCTTTAATTTTAACTCGATTTTCACATTTGTGAAGTGAAAGGCTGTACGTTTTTTGTCCTCATGAAATGGGTTGCTTATCTTTATAGCCCTCCATGTCGCGCGAGAATTAGTGGAAATGTCTGAAACTGTTCATATGGTATGCGGTTGGGGTGCGCTAACTACGGGTTTCTTTCGTCAATTGTGTTCGCACTAATAACCATAGGATAACCTTTCACATCAATAAGATGTTCAAAATTCAACTGACTCTAATAAAATATTGATATTATACCTGAAAGTATGATATTACGAAAGATAAGCGGTGATATGTAAGAAAACTTCAGTTTTCCAATTTCACCCATTTCAACAGCCATATTTCGGGATTGCATCCAATAACTTGATATTTTATAACTTTTTTCGAATTGGGACATTCAACTCAACCTTGAAAATTTCTATAGTTATTCCCATCCCTTATCTAGCGAACAGTGTAGTTCATAATTTCCGAGTCGACTAATTTTTCGTTTTTGTCTAGCAAATCCAACTTACAAAGATCGCTCAATTTTACCGTACCTGGGCTTTTAGAATGTTTTTCTATTTTATTTCACCATAACCCTTTTTATTTCACTAATACAAAGGTTTGGTCGAAATTACCACAACATACTACCGCAATTTCTGAATAAAAACGTTAAAATTTACATGAATTTTCCTAGGGGCGGGACAACGAACATAAGGCCGATATTATTCTCATATCATTTATGTTGAAAAAACTTGGATCCTTCCTCTACACAAATGTTTAACCAAGATCAAAATTGAAGTTAAAATTATAATCATGAGCCATCCTGTATAAATTACACGTTGAGGTTCATGTAAAGATATCTCATGTTATTATGATGTGAGTCTTGTGCAATTTTATATGCATGTTACGAACGAAACGAAATATCCTAATGCCAAATTTGAGCTTCATTAGACAACTGGTTTTAGAGTTCCAGCTGCTCAAAGTTTCATGCTGATCAATTGGGTCACCCTGCAATAAAACCACCACCATACACACTGCCATGGATACCACGCACGCTCGGCGAACAAAACCGAAAATCTGTCGAGACAAATGGACACTATTAAAATATGGTAGTCTATACGTGTGTGTGCATGTCCACATAATTCCCATGCCTGGCGCTCTCGGGTGCCCCCCGATAATAGCAGGTATAAAGTTTCGCCAATTATTCATTGTCTCGGGTCTGGGTGCGATAAACCCAGCTCGGTGCTCTCTGCATTTTTGCAGCGTGCGGACATCGAGCTCGATGAGTCTTGCGCGCCAGCACTGCAGTTCAGTACATTCGTCTTTCGTCGTCGTCGTCTTCGTCGCGCCAGACAACGAGCCACAATTGTCGCCGCCGGTCGAGGAGGATTAGGCGGAGTGCGTCGATGGCGACGACACCGCCAAGTAGCCGAATTTATTCGGTCTCCTCGGCGGAGTTCGTGCACTGCTGATATGGTTGTGGTCGACTTTCGCCGAATAGCGGCGCGTAACTCGCGCGCACTTCAACGCGGGGCTAAGTCGCTAATCAGCAGACGGAATCATCGAAGGTCAGCATCAATTCGCAGTGAGAGGGTCTCGAGTCTCGAGATTTTTTTTCGTATGTATTATACACTTGCTGACACAGCTCATCAGCTGCCGAGCAGCAGCAAGTGATTCGTGTCATGTGTTGCAGAGGGGATTAATTTTGATAAATTACAAGAATCCAAAAGTGTGCGTGAGGTAAATTCCAGACTGGACGCACGGCTAATAAAAATACAGCTTCTTTGTAGCAGCAGCGACCGCGACCTTTGTATCTATACCAATTACACAAATTACAAAGTCATTTATTATGCAGTCCATGCAGACGTTCGCTTTGGTGTGTTACGTACATATGTGTATAGAGCACAAAAGGCACAACAATACCTGAGCACAACGTGCACATTGAAAGCCCATCTCTGACATGTTAAGTGACAAATTGCAATCTTCTTTTCAATGCTGAGGTTTCAGCCAATTTGATTTATGGGAAGTTGTGAATAGTTTCGAACACGCTGCTCTTTGGGTTGAGGTTGTAGCCATTAAAATACTCGGGTGCAGCTGCATCGAACTAATAATAACAATAATATCCCTAAGTACTTATTTACATTTGGACATGCGATGCCATGCCTGATGTCTGTATTTTTAAAGTATGCTATCGTAAAGGCGGTAAGCATTACACACAAAGACCGGACAGGTCAATAATGTTCACACTTTAAACATACTATAGAAAAGTGAATATCATAAACATTTAGTGAAATAAATAATTATAATATCGTGGCAGAAAAGTAAAGCTCAGCTTATATTTGTTCATTATTCAAAATCGCGTTATTCCAAAGAATGTAGGGGAACATGTTTTCAAGTTTTGCTTATAACTTCTGTAACTATGCGATATTTTCAAATCTGAGCATATTGAATGGAAGGTCCATCCTTTGTGCAAAATTTCGCCGTATATCATATCTATCTCAATCTTGAAGATACACGACTTATTACCAAGGCCCGGAAGTTAATAGTGCAAATAAGGTTAATAAATCGGAAATAGAGAAAATATTTCATCCAACAGATCATTTTCATTTTTCTGAAAATATAAAAAACATGTAAAGTAATGGCATTGTCAAAGCAAATAATTTGCTTAGGGCGATAATTGCAAGGAATATTATAGACGGAATATCATCGAGAAATCATGGATTTAGACATTTTTTTTCTTGTTTTCAGACACTTTTCCACTGTTTTTGGCCACTATTTGAGGGCCCTAAAACGTACTTTTTAGGCCCTTAAGTTCCGAGGCTTGCTTATTATTAACGTGAAATATGTTGTGTATGAAACATTTCGTGGAATAAACGCACTGGTTCAACCTAAACAGTTGTTCAACCTACTACACGGTTTCCTACTTTGTTACATTATACAGGGTGACGCATAATTCGTAACCCAATTTTAAAACGTAATAACTTTCGAAAAATGCCTTCAATTAGCTTTCTGTTTTCACATTTGGGAAGTGGAAGGATCCAAGTCTTTGTACATATAAACAGGAAAATGATATCGGCCTTGTGTCCGTCGTCGCGGTCCTTGGAAAATGCATGGCGATTTTATCGATTTTAACCAGAAATTGCAGTATAATGTTGTGGTATTCTCGGCCGACACTGTATATGAAGATTCAAAAATCTGGAGCGTGTCCACATAGACTCGTAGAATAAGAAAAATAACTTCTAAAAGCCCAAGAATGGTAATAATGGGCGATAATTTTGAGCTGGATTTCAAGACTAAAATCTGAAATTTGTCGACTCGAAAATGATGAACTACACTGTTCGCTAATTAAATGATGGGATTAACTATAGATATTTCCAAGGTTGAGTTGATTGTCCTCATTCGGAATACGTGATAAAATATCTAGTTAACGAATGCAATCCCGAGATAGGGCTGTTGAAAGTGTTCAAATTGGTAAATTATAGTTATCCTACATATCAACGCTTAACTTTCGTCATATCATACTTTCAGGTGTTGAATCAATATTTCATTAAAGCCAGTTGAATTTGTAACATGTTATTGATGTAAAAGACTTTTCTACGACTTATTAGTTCTGGCGCAATTGACGAAAGTATCCAGTTGTTTGCGCATACCGATCACATTCCATATTCACAGATTCAGTCATTTCAAGTGATTATCGCGCGACATGGAGGGCTATGAAGATAAGCGACTGATTTCATGGTGACAAACAAATTTAATTTTTGCATTCCTGTTCATTCTCCTCCCATACAACTGATTATATAGTGTTAAGTGCGCGATCCTGAGATTGATATTGAACGTCAAAAATATGCTCAAACCGCCAATGCGACAGCGGCATGAGTGCTTGGATTGTGTTGATTAGATGAAGTTTTCCAATTGATGCAACTCAGGTTCTGAAGCTCCTTGAGCCCCCCCTTCCTGGACCCGCCACTGTGCACAGCATAATTGCGTACATCATGCTGTTCATAACGCCTACTAAGTAAATCAATGCACTGCATCGCATGTACAGAGCCGTTCAATCAGCATGAGTTCGTGCAAATATGCGCTCCCTAATCCACATAAACAACCACACACATACCATACACGTTTCACACAATTGTACCTCGCAATTCATAGAGTTATATACCGCATCAGCGATTACATGCGAAGCTCCACCCCATTCGTTATTCAGTTCTCTCTCTCTCTCTCTCACCGTTTCTCACACAGTCATCAGAGTGCAACGATCGTCATCGTCATCGACCCCGACCCGACACCCGACCATTCATTCATACCGACGACGATCGCGCGTATGTGCGCGGTGTGCAGTATATACTCTTCCGATATGAACCAACCGCGTTACCGAAACGGTTGTACCTAATATGCACACGCCAGAGAGATCGCGCACCGATCGATCGGCACTCTCTCTCTTTGCCGCTTGCTCGCTCTCTGCCTATATACACGCGCTTATTTTCGGTGCATCTCGTCGTCCGCTTGTTGTTGCACTGCTGCGCGTGTGTATGATCGTCGCCGTCCGTTTTGGCTCTCCGCCCGCCCGTCTCCGCACCGCCGGTGTGTATGCCTCTGTGTGTGTGTGTGTGTATACACAAACACGCCTCGACGCCGATTGTGCGCTTGTGTGTGCTTGACTCGCTCGCAGCGAACCCGCCGCCAACCCGGCGCAAAGTATCACAACACGAATTCAGTTGAGCAGCAGCACTGCAACGGGCAACAATTACTGCTAGACTCACACACGCACACGAACGCACACATACACACACCGACGAAGAGGCGCACACGCATTCTCGCCACTTACAGCCCACTTATAGTATATGGTGCGTAGTAGTGTTCGGAGAGCAACAGCAGAATTCGTACCGTTCCGTCCCGACCCGACCGTCTGTCCGTCCGTCCGTTTCGTGCCGCATTACATACGCGTCCGTCGTTCGCGCAGGTTGTCCGTGTCCGCCCGTCCGCCGTTTCGTGCCATCGCTGCGCATCGACATCGAATGTTGGCTCCGTCGCGTAACAACAATTACCGGCTCGCGTGTGATCTCGTTCGCATCGCGTCTGATGTTTAGTTTCCGATTTTCGCCCGAGTTTGCGCACGTGTGTGATCCGGAGCGTGCGTAGAGCAGCAAAGAATGCGGAAGCCAGTGCAGTGAACACACACACACACACAAATACAGTCGTACACACACACTCACACGCACGTGCAGTGATAAGGCGCAGCAGACGCAATACCCAAACAAACAAACCAGAGCAGCAGCCGGAGCAGCAGCACCGCAATTATGGATTTATCGGCAGCCTTCACACTTATCTGCCTAATGGCCATTGCCCTGCTGACGATGGGCACATGTTCGGCCACGGCCACGGCGGCCGCCGCCGCCGCCGCCGACAACAAACAGCACCCACAGCACCAGAATCAGCAGCAGCAGCAGCAGCAACAGAAAACGGGACGCGGTCGCGGCTCAATGTGGTGGTACGTGTGCTTTTTGTTCATAGTTTTGTTCGTGATTCGGAGTTGGCTGGCCAGCTGCCAGATCCGTGCGCAACGCGTGCGCTGGGCGGTTAATTAGGCGTGTGACACTGTGTGCATTTTGCTGGCATTCAGCCGCACCGTGTCTCCATTTCAGTGCTGGCTCAGCGTTCTTTTGCGCGCGGTCTCACACGTATCGTGTTTGCGCGATCCATATTTAGCGCGCTTACATAATTGAATGACATTCCCGTCATTGCGGTGCACGATCGCCGCGATAAATCAATCATTATAAATTGTGCGAATATCATCGAACACACACACACTGTGTCGTCGAACGATCAACGCGATGCTCGCGATCGTCGCTCGTTGCAGCACAGCAGGTTCGGTTCGCGCTGCGTTTTTATTCGCATTGTGCAAATGGGTGTCGATCGCATCGATGGCACGCGTCCCGCGCTGCGCATTGTTGCGCGATCGCATCGCTGCACGCGTGTCGAGCACAATTAATCACACACACTCGCGCACACTCGTGAAATGCATCGCGCGATTGACGACGATCGGGTAATGTGACACAATGCGGCGGGAAAAAATCGCCAGCCAATTACATGCATGATTTGTGTGTGCGATCGCACGCGTACGGTGTCAAGACCCGCGCCGCGCAACCCACGCGCTCGCTCGCTCGCTCGTGAACACACATTAGGAGGTCGCCGCGTTTGTGCAACATGCGCCAAACGACAACGTAAACATGTCGTCGTCGCCGTCGCCGCACGACAAACTGCGCGCGCGGTGTATATAATTTATGCATGACAACTCATTTACACATGTAAATAATTCAGGCGGCGCCGGCGCCGAGTGCCACCGTTTCTGGTTGCCATACGCAAACATACACCAGCCGACCAGTCGACGTCTTCGTCGTCGTGTTTGCCAGGCGGTTTTGTCGTGCGCAATCGCGGCAAAAGTTCCCAAGAGCGCTCTCCCGCTCTGGAGTGCTCGGATTACGCACATCATCTGCATATCGCAGACGCGCAACGGTCGCCTCTTGACCGAATGGGGGCGGATCGCAATTGTGGCGACAATGCCAAAGGGCCGAACGTTGTCCCGTCTGGTGGGCGTTTGACTCATTGTTATGTTGTGCACAAAAGTGAGCTACAATTTGTCGTCGGCGGCGCTCTGAGCAGCACTCGAAAACAGCGTGGCATTTTACAAACACACACATTTCCGGTCCGGTCCGGTCCGTCTGCGCTCGACCACAGTGCTGCGCATTGCGCATAATTCGCATAATCCGCCAAGACGTGATACAAATGCGCAAGCAGCGCGTGTGCATTTATCCGCGCGCGCGCGCGGTGATTCGCGAATTATTATCAAGTGTATCATCGCGGCGTGTATTACTTGATTCGCGTGTGTGTAACCACGAAATCGCGACGACGACGATGACAAACAAGCATAAAATTAAAACCAACCGCACGCAGCGAACGTACACAAAAACGCACTCGCGCTCATTGGCGGCGGCGCACAGCAGAAGCTGCGCACATCTGCGGTGAGTTCGCGTACGTGCCGATGATTGAAATCGTTCTGCTTTTTGTGAATGCGAGCAGACGTGCGCGCGACGACTCCGCGGCAGCGACAGCGTAACTGGATCGTGTGCGACAGCAGCTTCTGCGGCGCAACCGCACACGACACGCACGCAAACAGCGCAAACGCGCGCGCGCGCGCATCTTAAACGCATCTAGATTTATGTTTCAATTTGCCCCTCGGCGCATGAGTCATATTTCGTGTGTGTGTGCGCGCGTGTGCAAATTTGTCGCTGCCATATTTAGCGCGAGCTCGAGCCTCAGTTCATTGAACGTGCTGCTGCTGCAGTTTGCTTTTATTCATTCATGCTGCGACGACAACGAGCGGCCGACTTATTCCCAGGACGCTCTCTGGCGTGTTAACTGCCGCCACCTCCGCCACCAGAGCGGCTGCCGCCCACCGGCACACGCACGTGCGCACGAAAGAAAAAAAAGAGCGCATTCCACCACGATCCACCAGCAGCGCGGAGTGAGCATCGAGCATCGAGCTCGAACTCACTCGAACGTGCTTTGTCGTCGACGCGGAATTGTGAGGCACCACCGGCCACCGTGTGGCAGCGCCGCCACCACAAAAAACACGTGTCGGAACAGCATAGCTCGGCGACGCCGCGCCGCGCCGCACGCTCATCGACACGCGGCGCATCTCATGCGCTTATCCGCACGCCATCTCGCGCACGCCGAACAACACGCCAGTCTTGACGGACTGCGGCTGGCTTGCGCTGGCTTGCGTGCAGAATTTTGATTCATTGTGCGCGCTGCTGGTTTTTGCGCGCTGGTTTTTGTGTGCGTTCGCCTCCGTTCGACCGTGTGCGCACGACCGCGACGGCCGGCCACATATGATTTCGGTTGATTTTTGCTGTCGTCGTCGTCATTGTCACTTGCAGCCGGCTGGCAGCCTGCAGCCTGGCCAAAAGTTCATGGTAATCGCGGCCGCAGCGAGCAGGGCTTGGGTGCCGGCATCATCAACGCGCTGCGCGAGCATGTAATTGCGTGCGTGCGTGCGTGGACTCTATGGGTCGTGTTTTTACGGGCCAGATTTCGATGCAATATTCATGCGCGCAACCGACTGTTAATCCCCAACCGTCGCGGTTTATTCCATTGCGATTTATTGGCAGCTGGACGGCTGGGCTCGATTGCCACCATCACCATTATCATCAGCAGCAACAGCAGCAGCAACAGCCCGAGTATTATCATTATTGTTATAGTCGCATAGTTGTCGTGCGACGCCTGGCGCATTTTATTGAATCCGCGTTCTACTCGTTCCACTCGGAGACAAAGACCGCAGCAGAGAGCGTGTAATCCATGTTAAGTCACACCACACTCGCTAGGCAGTAGCGCCACGCGTGTGATGGCATAAAATCTGTCACCACACGGCGCGCACTTGCGCTCATGTCTTCTTCGTGCGTCGGCCTCGGTGCGATCGGTGCGTACTATATATTGCCGGCGACTGCCGGCAACGCACCACTTAAGGTAATTGCCAGTTCTTTGGCGCACGCGCGTTACCCACGGCACGGCCGGGCAAAACGATTGCCCATATATGCGAAATAATATCATTTAATTTAATTGTTGTGCGAAAAGTGCATGTGTGCAAAGTGCGATCGTCGGCTCTGTGGCTTGACTGCGCAAATAATAACAAATCAATTGCATGCGTGGAGGTGGAACATGTGACACACACACACACAGACAAACACCAGCGGCTTGCTGGCTAAGACAACACACTGATCTTTCGCATGCGGCTGATCGGATTAACTCTCTGGGAAAGCCAAATACACCTTGTTGATGGTCCGTCTGCAAGCGGCATCTGCGGCGAGCCACAATTATTGTAAGTCACAATATTGTCAACGCCGAGTCGTCGTCGCGTCGATGTCGCGCCGGATCGCGTGCGTCTGAGAGTTTGTTTGTGCAAACACCTCAGACGTTAACCTTTTGTGCGTGTGTTTGAGCATCTAAAACAACACACATGATTTAGCATTTTGAACGAATGTGTGTATTCGATGCGGGCATTTCGATGCGGCCGATGCGGATGTGCACCAGTTGTGCGTGTGTGTGTTGTGTGGAGAGAGACGCGATGCAAGGACCGAGCCGCGATGGCGCGCGCACCTGGGAAGAACAAAGAAATCGAACGTGTTTGCTTATGCACGCACGCATATGTTGGCGTGTTGATATTTACAGGTGTGTGTTTGTTTGCCTTCTCGACTTTTGAAACGCTTAGTTGAGTCTTCACAAAACCATATAACTCGCTAATCCTTTTAAAGTGCTCGTGGGGGCTCGTGATCAAACAAACATATCCGTCGGCATCGTTGAGTGCACTCTACACACACATGCTGCACTCACAAATCATATTTATTCAGTCGATATTTCATATATTCACACACACACACACACTTTTCACCCGCGTTCGCCAGAGTTCGTCGCCTAAGTCTTTATGCTGCGCGCATCGCAAATGTCTCCCGCAGAGCGCGCACGTAATTCACAACATCATCATAATTGCGTGCGCACATCGCGCGATAATGTATGCGCACTTAATGTTATTCGTAAGCGACGTTTACACCGACGTCATGCGGTGTGTGGTCGCCATCGAGCGCTCGAGCGACTTTAATCTAATTAAATCGTTACTACGCGCATTCACAGCGCCAACGACAGAGCATGCGCCAGTTGCCAGACGACGCGAGCTTGTTGCGAGCTCGCGTGCGTGCGTGCGTGTCTGTCGACCAGGTCGATAATGTCTGCGTTTATCGCGAACAACGTAATTAATAATGATATTTGTGTAGCACTGCGGAGAGCGCCTGGTCTATTCGCGCGCGCGCGTAAAATCAAACAAATCGCAGGCAATTAGAGCACAGAGCACACAGAGCGCAAGATAATCGACCGCTGTTCACAATTATTGCCAGTGTGTGTGTAGTATGCTGCTGCTAGCATGTCGCGTCGACACGCAATGATTTGCAACGGCTGCACGTATTCAATTTGAGCGCAAATGAATCAGTCGTCCGCGTCTTCGCACACGTTCGCTTCGCTCCGCTCGCAGTAATTAATGACGACCACGTCGCACGCGTGTGATATTTTTGTCGTCACACTTGCACAGAGCAACCCGTTCCCCATCGGCATCGCCATCGGCAGCCCGGCACATTCACACATTAGCCGTGTGCGTTTGTGTGTGTGTCTAATTATTCCGATGCGCTCGCAAATAAAGTCATTTGGCCGGATGGCCGGATTCGCGCGCGCGCGCGAGATTGACCGCGGGCCTAACGGCGATTCGGCAGCATCAGTGGGCAATTCGTATGTATCATTTCATCGTTTCGGCGATGTGGTCTGACTTTACTGGCCAGGCGCCAACCAACCGGCCAGATAAACATTCAAAACATCTTTCGATCCAATTCATACATATGTGTGTGTGTGCCGTCGTCTCTGCGCGCTTATCTCGCGCGCACTGGAAACGCAGACTCATAAATTACCTCGCGCGCAACGTTGCTGCTACTTTGCTGGCTGGCTGCTGTCCTCAAAAAATCAATGGATATGCGCCGGCGTTCCGCGCGCGCGCGCGCCCGCTCGGCATTGATCTGCTATCTGCGCGGGCTCACTTGCCACACACACACACACACGCACGCACACACGTACGTCGACGACAACATCAGCCGCTGGCCGAAAATGCAATGCGGCCCGAAAGTCGTGTGTATACACGGGAGAGAAAAAAACATTATGAAAAGATAACCACCGATATTTACACCCGTTGCGTCGGTGAGCGATCCCCCCAGCTCAGCGCTCTGCTATCACAATCCGACCGACCCAACCGGCAGTCATTTGCCACCGGGCCAGCAGCCAGCCAGCAGCGCGACATTGCGCGCATATATATAATACATTTATAATCAAATTCAGATAATTTGATTCGGTCGTCTCGCGCACTCGCACTGTGCGCTCTGTGGAACCGAGAGCGCGCACACCGCGACACCGAAACATTTCGATTAATATATCGCGGCACACGGTCCCACAATTCGGCACCCGTGACGGCAGCGGCAGCAGCAGCCGCATGTTCTGGCGCGCACGCGCGATATTATAGAGATATCAAAAATCAGTAAAATGGGCTTAAGTGGTTTTGACTCTTTGTGTGCATGCGCGAGCGCGCGCGTGCGCCCGATATTTCGAGCACATATGCGCACTTAATACTCTGGCGATCACACACACACACACACACTCACACGGGATTACCCCCGAACTCGCGTCGTCAGCAGCATCGGTATCTCGCAAACGATGTAATGCGCTTTAAGAATTTTATTGCCGCATGCTCGCTGGCTGGCTGCTCGCCGGTATCTCGGTGCGCTTACGACTAAATTATTTTGTTCAACGGCTCTTCATATTCATGTGTGTGTGTCTGCTTATTCAATTAGCCCGCCGCTCTGGTGAAATATCATTATCACCAGCAGTATACAAAGTCGCGTCGCGTAATTACGCTCATTAATACACCTATCGGGTAGAATTGAGTCATATGCGCGGCATTGTTCCGAGGTATAAATTCCACGTCGGGTCACACAAGCACACACCACACTCTAACACGTTATTAATCCCCTGCCCAATCGTGCGGGTGCTCGCCGATGTCGTCGCTCGTCGTCGCCGTCGTCGCGTATTGATCGACACAGAAAATCCATTTAATATTTTTATCTCTGTTATTCGGGGGTCTCGGCGCGCGGAATGTTCGTCCGAAGCCGATAAAGACACTGTCGGCGCGCGATGTGGGAACCGAATTGAACTAATTAATTAATTTCAACTGTCTCTCTCCCTCCCTCCCAAAACAGGGGCATCGCCAAAGCCGGCGAGCCGAACAACATTGCGCCCCTATCCACGGGCATCATGCACCTGGATCCCTCGGTGCACACGACGCTGCGGCGCAAGCAGCGCCGGCTGGTGCGCGAGAATCCGGGCGTCCTGTCGGCGCTGGTGAAGGGCGCCAATCTGGCGATCACCGAGTGCCAGCACCAGTTCCGCAACCGGCGGTGGAACTGCTCGACGCGGAATTTCCTGCGCGGCAAGAATCTGTTTGGGAAGATCGTCGATCGCGGTAAGTGCGCATACACACATAGCGTATATTGGATCGTAGACGTAGACGATGTGTTTTTGACTTGTGCCTAGTCACGCCGGGCATTCGGCGTATGTGCACGACATGTTGCGGTATGTCGAAGAGTATGGTACAGGTACGCACAAGTGGCACAATATATATATACCACGTATACGTTCGGTTGCGACGGTGGTCCAAACTCCGAACGCGATGCGCGACTACAATCGCGTTCATTCAGAGATTTTTCGTGTGAGACCGATGTGTGGTTCTCACACACGCGCACGCACGCACGCACGCGAGCGAACGGTTGCTGCTGCTGCTGCTGCTGGATGGTTCTCCAGATTTATGCGCTGTCGTCTGCGTTGCAGGTTGCTGCTTCTGTGCCGCTTGCCGAACAAGACAAATCTTTCATTCCCCCCCAAATCAAAGACAAACACACGCACGCGAGCGCAAGCGTCGTATTTGCTCGAGAGCGTTTATCTCGCAACAGTTGAGATGTGTGTCGTATATTATATCTATCTACTCGACGATGCGCGCGCGTGAGAGACCTCTTTTCGAAGTGGTGCGTGAGTTTGCACGACGGTGCTCGCGATGATGCTGAAAATATGCAAAACATTCGTTCGCGGCGGTGTCAACGGCGTCACAAGACGCGTGTAGAAGCTCGAACACGCGACGCATGAGAAATCAATTATAATTGAGATCTCGTGTACATGTACAACAGATCGACTCTCACGAAACTAGACCAATACAAGCGCGCGTAAGTGTTGTAGACACAGACACAACATATGTATGCTGACAGACGTTGGATGGTTGGAGTTGGTAAAAAAAACTATAACATCTCGCAGGTCACGCGCATATGCGCGTAGCATAGCACACATGCATGAAACCAGTTAACGGATACGTGTTGATTTTCGTTATTACACCGCCGCTAGATCTTTATTGTTATTGTAATGGGCCTGCGTGTTCGAAATTCGGAGAACTGAACCGAACGAACGAACTACGACGAACGACCGCAGAATACCTGCGTGCCACAAGATAAGCAATTATTATTACAATTTCGTGTACGATGGCGCAAAAAAAACGACTGACGAAACACTCATTCAAATCCACACTCAACTCTTTCGGTTCGTTTTGGGTGCGGATCTTGGTGGGATCGCATGTCGCGTGTGTTTAGTGTGTGTGTGTTTACCTATTTGTTCCAGTTATACAATCTTATCCATCCGTCTCCGGTGCGCCTCGATGCGTCGATGCGTGCGGACGGACGGACGTGTGTGTGTACACGTAAGGTATTAATTGGCATGTACACATGCAATTAGTCATCCAGATCGCACGTGCGTGTCTTTATATTGTATAAACACAAATAGTATACACGACCATCACGCAGGGAAAACATATCGTGTAGCATACACAAACGCACGCACACAATCAAATCTGCATCTATTGTACGCCTGCGTAACCCCCCCATTCAATTGAGCTGTGCTCGTGTGTGTGTTTTTTCCTCTCTGTTAAATGGTTTGGCGGCCCATCCCACAAGCGATTGTCTGTGTGCGGCCCATTTTGCGAAATATCCCACAGAAGCGGTGGTATCGATTACACACACACATTCAGCAGGGTGCCTTGTGGCGGCGGCGACCGCGAAAAATCCGTTTGTTGATGGACATACATTTCCGGTGCCGAAAAACGGCGCTCGGGTGCAGAATGATCGCTATTCTATGCTAAATCATATGCGCTCTTTCATAAACATTCATAATGCATGCACTAAAGGTGGCGAAATCTGGCCAATGGGTATTGCGGAATTTTTCGTGTATGCAATTAATTGAAATGGAGTAGAGACATGACCGCGGCGAATTGTTTGCGCTTTGTTGGGCGCGCTGACCATTCTCGAGTGTCTGTTCGGATGTTCCCACCGTTTTGCGCGCGAGCTGCTCTCTTTTGTGTTCGGCGCGCCTTCGTGATGTTCAATCATCATTGCTGGAGGAGGCTGTGCTGAGATCACTCACGCACTCGAAAGCATACAGCAGCAGCAGCAGCAACACAGAGCTCACCGTTTACAAACCACAACACACATCACATTGTATCCGCTTCGTCATCGAATGTATAGAGCAGCCAGAATGGGTGTAGTATTAGTATCACACATGCTGTGCACACTTCGGCTCTTCCGTGCCTGCCACACACACACACGGATGTTCAGTTGGCTGCCGTTTTTCGTACACACACACACAAAGATCGAACCCGCTGCAACAAAGCTGCAACATCTATTTGCGCACACACACAAAGATACTCGTCAGCATAAACCGAACTATGTTGCAGCATCTACTTGTACAGAGTCGACACAATTTGCTCTGGATGACCACTTTCGAATGGCGGCGGAGCGTACAAATCGCCGCTTATATTCAATTATTACACCCGAGAGTCTCTCACATGCATGTCCAATACGCACACACACACACATCGGAGTATATGAAGCGTATTAAATTGCGACATAATTGCACATCTTCATCATCAGAGCCAGATCGGTCGTCGCATGTTGCTCATTATTCGAGCAAATGACAGCTCGACGATGCATGCGTGTGTGTGTGTGTGTGGTCGTGCATGTGTGCGCTGCACTGCTGGCACAACACAATACCGGAATTTTCTCTCGTTCGGGACACACAAGCGCACTCTACATGCTACTTACAACGTGCATTGTCCGACGACGATGGGTCCATCATCATCCGACACAGCGACATTTTCATTTGCGCAGATTATTGCGCTGTTGTTGTCGTCGAGCCGCCGCCATGCAAACAATATAACTCGTTACAAACGCACGCACGCACTCGGGCGAGATTATGTTGTATGTACCTATGTACCTAATGCCAAAACGGGCCCATCGACTTGAGCGGCACTTGTGCTGCTAGAGCACGTGTTCGGGGTGTGCGACAATTTTCAATTATTTTAAGCCCGACCGGCCCCGCGATTGGACGGTGCTGCGCTCGACCAAATCCCGACCGGATTATCCACACCTCCGGTCGGTGTGTGCCGACGGCCAGAAAAATCTCTCTCCGGGCCAAACTGTGCGATGAATAGATCGTCGTGTGCTGTGCTGTGCTCAATCATTATCTTGCCACGAGAACATGCGTCGTACGATCCCCCGAAAACCGTCGCAGTTGGATATCGCTGTAAGTGATCCACTTTTTCCACGTGCCACACGGCTCTAATAGGCTTACCAGCGATCGTTGTGACCGGTCGCTCATCGAGCGCGCGAGTTGAGCAGCAGCAGCAGCATCGAAGCAGCAGCAGCATAATGAGTTGGTAAACATTAATCGGATTATGGCGATAAGTTCGCGTGTGCTCGGACGCTCGAGTGGGTCGAGCGCGATCGACCCGAAAGCCGAGAAAGATTGATGGTGCGAATGGACAGTGTATTATTGTGTATTGATCGGTGCGGTGATTCATTCCGATGTTATGCCAGCGACTCCATTACATTACGACGCATTTTAATTATAATTATGTCGTCGTATTTCGCGGCGGTCGACCACACACAGCACAGCTCATATGTTTGTGTATGTGTGCCGATTTATGTCACCGTAATCGTGAGCGCTCACGACGACGACGATCGTGCGCGGCGACCTAATGAGACCGCAATAAATTTAGCAAAAATTTATTAATTTAAATGGATTAAAACCGGAATATGGTTTCATCATCGTCGTCGATCGTCGTGTGTGTGCTTCGCCTCGCTCGCCGAGGCACGAGCACAAAGTTTAATAATATTTTCCTCTTCGCGCATATTCAGCGCGCACGCTCACTCACCACCGCCGCCGCATATAAATATCAATTCGTATAAATTGCACCGTTTAACCACAGCGCAGTGCACAGAGAGTATCGCGTGCTCTGCAACTGCAACCGATCGATATATTTATGCGGTAATTAATGTGGCTTGTCGTTTCGGTCTTCGCCGTGCAAAAACCAGACCATAATTGTGGGATGCACGAAAATCCGTTCCATAATACCAACCGTTTTTATGCTGCGTTTAGACGCGATCCGGCGGAATAAAATATTATTTCATTATTTGGTCGGTACGCGGATGCGCGTGCAGATCATCATCGTTGTCGTCGGTCTCCGTTGTCGCTGCGTCGTGCAGGCTTAAATAAATTACCAAAGATATATACTTATGCGTGTGCGCATTATACCGGTGACCGGTGAGAGGAGGTGGACACCCCGTCGTCGCGGCTCTCAACAGTTACAACAATATCGGTACACGCAGCGCGTAGTATGTTTTACTTTTTTGTCCCTGTTTTGTGTCTCTGTGTTGTGTGTTTGTTGTGGCCTGCGTTTTTGCGCCCCGATCGGTGGACCGTTGCCGCTCGTAGATGGCAGAAAAACCTGTACGCACGAGCACCAGCAGGCAGAGGACCTTGGCGTCATAATCAATATCAAACCGTAGCATTTTTATACGCGCCTTCTTGTGCGCTGGGCAAGAAAACACAGAAGATCCAAATTCTAAAATGCGCATACACGCACAGTTCGCACGGTGGCAGACAGCAGCAGCAGCAGCGGAGGGTCAACGTTCGGTTGCGCTTCGGTTGCGGTTGACTCGGAGAGTTGTCCGCTTTTTGTGTCCCGAACAACAACCCGAACAACGCGATCGATTCGGAACATACGCATACGTACATTAGTTCCGTGTATGCTGCGTGCATGCAACTCGCACGGCGGACGTGTCAAATTGCAGCATTGTTGTGCCTCCGGCTTCGACACCTCATCGCCCAAAACTATGCTGCGCTTATTGAATATGATTACACGCACCGCGCAACAGGCGCTCTCGGGTTCGAACAATTGCGGATGTGTCCTGGTGCTAAATGAAACATAATCTACAGCGTTTAGCAGTTATTAGCGTGTTTGGCCCGGGTCGACCCATTCCCATTCCGTGTCGTCACCGGGCATAATATTTCCAGCAATCACTCGGTTGATTTTCCGCTCGCTCGCTCGCTGTCTATTCAGTGCTGCTGAGCGATTGTATCGGTGCGCATTTTTGTGTTATAATTGTGATTGATGATCGCATGCTCGCACTTCTGCACGACGACTGTGCTTATTACACACATTACCAGCCACAGTACGCACACACACGCCGGGTCATATTTGTCATCTCGCTCTCGCTTCACGTCGTCTGCGACAATGGAATGCTCGGACAAAACGATTGCGCGCCTCTAGTTGTAGATCAGTGTGTGTGACAATGTACAATGTGTACGACTTGGATGAGCTATGCGGTCCGATCAACGCCTGTCGGACTTTGTGGAGCGTGGAGCTGGAGTGATCGTATCGCTGAACTCCACCGAATGATTTGCGTACAGAGTTCACCCATTCCCATTCGGCGGCGACTCCATCATTTATTACGCTAGTCTGTGCGGGCACGCTTCTGGGCGATCTGGTCCGATCACACACAAATCGGGGTCTGCGTCGCGCGCATGCGCATGCTTTCAATTAAAATGCGCGCGCGCGCGCGTGATTAATCGAACCGCGTGTCGAAAACACAAAACTATTTATGTCTTCGATGCGCATTTTACGATAATAGCAGCGCCGAGTTGCGCGCATTTCTGGAAAACTCGCCAACCATGCGTCGCATTTGCGTGTGCAATAATTTGAATTTGAATAAACATAGTACGCATAGTCGATTCACTTTCACTGTGTTTCGTAACCGACGCCGTCGTCGTAGTCGTGCACTCAATAAATTCATAGCTCGCGAGTTGAATGACACACACATGCATGCTGCATTTTGCAACCGTAAAACGCGTCGAAGATCCCGGCAACAAGATAAGATGAGCGTGCAATCGCGCATCAAACAGTCGCGTCACGTTCGCATTCGCATGCAAACGCAACATAAACACACTTTCGCAACTCGTCACTCCAACGCCAAACTAATCCATAATATCACATATCTCTTCTTGCATTTCTAGGCTGCCGCGAGACCGCCTTCCTGTACGCCATCACCAGCGCCGCCGTCACCTACTCGATTGCGCGCGCCTGCGCCGAGGGCTCCATCGAATCGTGCACCTGCGACTACTCGCACCAGAGTCGCTCGCCCAAGATGACCGCCTCCGGCGAGGTGGCCGGTGTCCGCGACTGGGAGTGGGGCGGCTGCTCCGATAACATCGGGTTCGGTTTCAAGTTCTCGCGCGACTTTGTCGATACGGGCGAGCGCGGGCGGAACCTGCGCGAGAAGATGAACCTGCACAACAATGAGGCTGGGCGCATGGTGAGTGTTGTCAACATATTTGAATTTCGGGTACAATGTGGGCCACCATTAAAGGAGCGTAAAAACGGCGCGGCGGGCGGTCCCGGCCACCGGTGGTGGTGAGCCGGCTCGTAAAACTCGGTGTCCGCGCGCCGAAATAATTATTATGCAGCGCGTGGCGCTGCCGCTGAGTGGCCCGTAAATCAGCGCGCGCGCGCGGGCATGCGTGTGTGTGGTTGGCACCCGATGGGACGACGATGCGACGACAGATCCATATTTTCACACGAGCGCGGTTTAACTGCGTTTTCCCATCGAACGACACAGCACAGCACTGAATGTGTGAACGTCATCGCCAACAGTTTTATTATATGGCCTCTTCATTAGCATTAATGGTGATGCGCTCTGCCCGCGACCATTAAGGTTATGTACGCCGCATATTACTCCATTGCAATCGCATAAATATGTGGATTTTATATGGGGCTGCTGCTGCTGCTCGGGCTGCTCGGGCTCGCACCGATTACATATTAATAACCGCACGCATCGCAGCGCAAAAAGCGCATAAAACGGATATTTATCGATGGAAATTGTGTACTCACGTTCGGGGGCTCTCGGTGCGCTCGCACTTCATTGGACGCGCGAACCGCCGGCCAGCCAGCTCTGCACGAAACATTCGAGCGCCGAGCGTCGTAATTAGCGCGCTCTGCTCCATTGCAGCGAACCGAAGCGCGCGCTCGAGTTTTATGCCCATTGCGCACGCGATCCGCGCGCTCGCCACACAAGACGGCTCGATCGAACGCGATCCGAATGAGTAAGTGGCACACGGCGCGCAGACGCGCACACGAATTTCCGAACAAAATGATGACCAGTGCGCTCAACCTCATTTCGTGTGAAGCGTTCGAGCCGTGCCGTGCTAATTTTGTTTCAGTATGCAAACACACTCAATCGCTGTCGCCGTGTGTGTGTGAGACAATATAATAAAAATCGGGTAACCTTCGTCGTCGTCGTCGATGCGAACATGCTTGACCGCATCGCACGCGCTCAACGGCAGCAGCAGCAAACACAAACATAAAAAATTGCATTTAAAATCGTCATAACATGAGCGCCGAAATGATTAAGCTACCTGCGCTGCGCGAATGTGTGAATGTGTGTGTGTGTGTGTGACCGCTCAATGCAATAATGTGTGGTGAGGTGAGGCCTTTGGGCGCGCCCCGGACCCATGTCTCTTGACAAATAAATGTATTAAATATCGCTTATCAACGGCGCTTCTGACACTTATCCCAATTTATGTTTATTGGGGCCCCTCCGGTCGCTCGGTTTGGGTGGCGTTGTTGATTTCGGCCATATTACCGGTGATTTTATGGCCAATCGCGAGACATTATAATTTCGGCCACGACAGCATTAGCATATTCTGTACGACTTTATACTACAACATTTCGTTCTTCTTCCTTCCTTCCCCCGAACAGCACGTCCAAGCGGAGATGCGACAGGAGTGCAAGTGCCACGGCATGTCCGGCTCGTGCACGGTCAAAACGTGCTGGATGCGACTGCCCGCCTTCCGGCTGGTCGGCGACAACTTGAAGGATCGCTTCGACGGCGCGTCGCGCGTTATGCTGAGCAACAGTGCGCGCAGTCGACATGGCGCCCAGCTGGGCGGTGGCGGAAAAGTGCATCACATCGGGCACGTCGATCAGGCGAACAATGGCGCCGGTTTGGCCGGAGTCAACGGGGTCAATGGAGCGTCGGCGCAGCTGCAGCATCACGGCGCCCAGATGATGAACGACGAGCCGATGGTGTTCAGCAGCAGCACCACCAGCGAGGTGTCGCAGGTGGCGCAGATGGGCAATGCCATCGGTGGCGGCGGCGCGAATGGCATCCAGTCGAATAGTATTGCGGGAGCGGGAGCGGTGTCGCCGAACAGTATCGGCAGTAATTCGGTTCGCGGTCGATTGCATCATGGCGGCAGCGGCTTGTCGGCTGGTGGTGGTCACCATGGCCGAGCAGGCGCAACGGGGACGAGCGTTATGATCGGGGGCAACAAGAAGAACAACCGGTAAGTGTCTGCAGAGAGTGCGATTGGAATTGGAAGCAGATTTCCGTTACAAAAAGCGGATTCAAATCCTATGCAATCAACTGTTTCTAACGTCTTCCTTCCCTCTCGTCTCTCTCCTCCAGCTACCAATTCCAGCTGAAGCCCTACAATCCGGAGCACATTCCGCCAGGCGATCGGGACATCGTGTACACCGAGCCCTCGCCCAACTTCTGCACGAAGAACGCGGCGCTGGGCATTCAGGGCACATTCGGCAGGCAGTGCAATGATACGTCCATTGGGGTGGATGGCTGCGATCTGATGTGCTGCGGCCGGGGCTACCGGACGCAGGAGGTGATTGTGGTGGAGCGGTGCTCGTGCACGTTCCACTGGTGTTGCGAGGTCAAGTGCAAGACGTGCCACATCCGGAAGACGATCCACACGTGCCTGTAGAATTGCGAGACGTATTTGAAGGAAGGTCCAGTGTTCCAGTGTCTGTAGAAGCGGCGGCGGCGGTGGCTTTTACTAGGTAGTTTATATGTAGTGTGCAGGTGGCGATCAGTATGCGTGTATATATTTGAATTGTACTGATTGGGTGCGCGCCAGGGGTCAAAATGCTCTCTCTCTCTCTTTGCACAATACGAGTCCGTTCGTATTTTGGTCTAATGAGATCGGCGCGATCGGTTCTGGCAACGAGAAATCTGTGTATAAACGATACGTCTTAAGTTTAATAATTTATGAAATCCTAATCCATCTAACGTACTCGCCCACAACCACCCCCCAATAACGTTTAGAGATGTAAAACTTGAGCTGAATGTGTAGCTTGTCCAGTATATTATGTGAGATTAGTGCGTAAGATCATCGTAATAATGTATAATCGAAGTTGATAATAATTGTATATAGAATAT
Organism: Exechia fusca; assembly: GCA_024741255.1. NCBI lineage: Eukaryota > Metazoa > Arthropoda > Insecta > Diptera > Mycetophilidae > Exechia > Exechia fusca. Next base: position 1,398 of record JANTBZ010053570.1, on the reverse strand, counting down.
GTTTCGAGAGATGCGCAGTATTAACATCCGCGAACGAAAAGCGAATCGAACAACGACAAAACAACAAACCCATCGACAAACCGATCCAGTGCCCCCAACATTTACACACATAGCATAGTTTTATCGATTTGGTATTCACTGCCGGCTTAGCGAGGATAACGTATTACACAGACATCAACATGGAAAAGTGACAGGCTCTCAGTGCGTTTGAAATATGAATCAATCAAACCAAGACTGATAATATTTATTTACATTACATTTACAAATACCAACGCGCACAGGACACAGTCGAGCATCTAATTTATATAACTATTTACTCAACGATATTCGCATATCAACGACATAACAGGTTAGCTTATATCAGATACAATTGTACATGTTCGAACTAAACACACCACGAAACCCGATGTTATGTATAAATAATAATTTATCCTCGAGAAACATTAAAGAAAATCAGTATGAAAAATAACAAATTCAACGTGTTGCAATTATATGCTCTCTGGGTGTAGGTACTTCGCATCCACTTTGGGATCCGAAATCCGCAGTCGACATTTGACATATTTCGGAACGGTCGCCGATCTGGGATCAGCTGCTGTCATCGCGGAAATTCAGATGTATACAATGTCTGCAAATGTGTCGCTCCGATTGCGTGCGCCACGCATGAGTGTGCGTGCGTCTGAAATGGAGTGTGTGCGCTCACGATCGCTTCTGAAATATGTTAATGAAAACTGTCAGGTAGCACGCGGATCGTCGTGGATACGTTTCAGATTTGAAAGTCAATTTAGCGGAAAGCCATCTGACTAATTTCGCGCAGTCATGCACGCGGTTGGCGTCGTGTGAGCGCATCATGTGTGTGTGTAATGTATACCGCACGCGTGTGCATCGTTGCGTTGGCGCACGATCGCATAACCGAATCAACAACGACACAGAGCTCTGTGTACAGGTAGAGTGGAGAGAGGAGGAGCATGGAAATTTAGTTTAATAATTAAAAACAAAACTTCCAGCATTTTGAATATTTGATCTAATTGAAATCGTTACTGTTATCGGTCTGTTCTGGGTTCGTTCAGATGTTTTTATTAGCATGTTATACATCCATTAGTTCTAATGTTCAAAACGTTTTATAACGATTGCGAGTTAGTAGCAGTCACACGCAGAAATACACGTTTTTGCGGAAATGAAAATATAGGTTAATAAAGGATACATTTATAAATGGATTTTTACTGGCGATTGCTAAATATGAACGCGAAAAATATGAATATCGCCAAGACTTTTATCAATATCGATTTCCAAAGTAGAAGGTCGACAATGCAGTATTTGCAATAGAATCACCACCGTTACCTTCAATGCTCATATCGTCATTGGCAAGAGTCCTTTTAGACAGGTTGAAATGCAAGGCAG
>JANTBZ010053459.1:0-25649 GCA_024741255.1 Exechia fusca | reverse complement strand
CCTAAATTCAACCCAAAATCTGAAATAGTACGGTCACGGAACGTATTTGTCGCTAACCCTGGCAAAATGCCTCATTATTTCCCTGGAGACAATATTTAGAATTTGAACATTAATATTATTCACTGAGGGTCAAATACGGATGAAATCGTAGATGGAATCACAATACATAGGCCAGATCATGAATTCTGGACATTTTGACAATTTTGTCGATTATGAGTTTTAGCTCCGCAAAATACTCTCGCATTTCCAAAATCGTGTGCATGATACATATGTCCAAACATAGTTTTCATTTTTTTTAAATCAATAATCTTGAGCTTCCAAACGTTCCCATTTCCGAATTAATTTGGAGGACTTTAAAAATGTTTTCGTCAGTAACTGACACATTGTCTTCGGTGCCCAAATGGCAGGTACGGAGTTTTGGAAAACAATATCCCAACAGATTAAGAAACAAAATACCCTCTTTTCTATCAGCTTGTATTTGATGAACCGAAAGTTACAATAAACGGCATAACTTTCAAACTACTTTATGACATAATGAACCATGTTGTATATGTAACTGGCTCCCTTGAATAGCTTTCGTTCTACCATTAACTTACTTATTCGTTCTAACACTCAGTTTACTAGATAAGCTAACATTTCACTAACATTTTTGATTGCTTCGGATAGAGCTCTGTGATCTGACAATTATTTATTCGACGAGATTCCAATGGTCTACATTTTCATATTTTCAAATCAAAATACAATAAAATGTAATGCTTGTTCACAGGCTAAAACGAAGTTAATGATGTTGTTGTTTGGCTGAGTTTTCGAGATTCCGCTAGACTAACGACAATCTGGACTAGATATCAATATAGAGACCGACATGAAAATTCTGAGGATTAGATAGTAAAGCAATACTCTATTGGGAATATGAGAACTATTATTTCTGGTCTACGAAAGGAACGGTAGGCTTTTGACAAAAAGTTGCCAATAAAGAGCTTTCCACATGGATCCGAGCAAGCGACTAAATTTATGTTTTACGACTAAACTGCTGATATATGTGATGTTTCTTTGTGCCACTTAAAATGTACAACATTTTCTTGTGGTCGAGGTCTTGAGGTCTTGGCGAAAATCAACAACATCGAGAGTACTATTGCAAAACGAAGAATCCAATGGATGTATTCAGCAAAGATGTTTCTCGGGGACGCAAGAATCCAGAAACAAATTACTGTGATGTAGGGAAAATGCGTCTAGGTTGAACCAGTGCGGTTACTCAATTTTTCAATATGGAAACAAACATTTTGATGAAGGAGACAGAAACTATTCTTTATTATGCTTAGGTTTCGGGCTGTGGATGTCGTCTAAAATCGGGGTGATGAATAGAGTCAACGCGTGTCCGGTGTATCCATCAGCATACAAGCAAGGACTCGCCACTGTCAGCATGAAAAATTGTGCGTTATATTATGCTTTAAAAAAATTATCTAAATTTTATGCGTTGGGCCGTAGTAACATAATTTGTGAAATTATGACATGTCGTCGAGGTTAAACCATTCGTGTCGTCTAGGTCTCATAGTGTGAACAATGTATATTGTAGCAAAGCACAACGGAACAAAGTGTACCCCTAATCGTGGAACCTGAACATGGCACTTGTAATAGAGCCCTTAATGTGGATAAAAAACGATTGAAGCTCTTTTCAGAAGGCCTTCAACGTTTCGAACCCAACCGAGGCACTTTCATGATATATTTCAAGAAGGTTTTGGCTCTGAATATGGATGGATAAGGGCCACCGGATGCAACCATTCATATATTGTCATCATCCAGTGAGACTGTGTAGAGCAATGGAGGAAGGTCGTACTGCCAAATCGACTTGAGGGGTTTCATATGATGTTCTTATACTTGGTTTTAATAAATACTATCAACAAAATAATATCAATACCATTCATTCAAGATGCTCATAATAACAGACATTATGTGCAAAACTTGAAACTATGTTCAACCTAGACGCACTTCCCCTAAATTTGTTGTCGTTAACGCCTGGTTCGGAAACAAACTAACATAATTTGTCCAAACCGATCTCATATTCATGTTCAGCTCACTCAAATTACTATAAAAACATACCTACAATCAATTCCATGAAGAATAAGTCGTCAATAGTCGATCTTTTCTGGCACTGTAATATTTACGATCCGTCGACAAAATCAAACTTGGTTCTATAAACATCAAACCCTACTCGCAATCGTGATGCGTTCACTAAAGTTCAAAGCAATCTATTCAAGTCTCTAGCGATAACGCTCTATGGTATTTGAATTTGCGAATTTTCGATTTGCCAACCCCACCCACTTAACGGTATTTTTGTAATTGATCTTCCGTTAAATCATCCTCAAAGCATGTCAAAACGACTGGCACATAACAGATTGATCAATCATACACAATCGTTCAAAAGCGAGAACGCCAAATATGGACCCTGTCTACTCTCGTGCTCCAATATGAACGTGCGTGCGTGTGTGTGTGTGTGTGTGCACGCATATTGGAGCTGTCGCACAAAAATCCCCAAAATCAAACGTATAAACGAATATGTTTTCTGGTTTCGATAACAATTACCACCGAGTTTTTGCATCGTTCACATCGCGTCGCGTTCTTCCGAGCGAGCCAATCAGTCGTTGGAAAAGTTCGGAGCTAAGTGGATCGCAAGTGATTACGTGCGACGTGCGAGCGTGTGCGTGTGTGTGTGCGAGTGTGGGAAGTCTGGATTTACCAGCGAGATTCAACAAGGATAATTACCAGATCACAGCATGTTTCCGACCACAGACAAGTCGTCGTCCTCGTGGATATTATTGGTACGTTGCACGTTCGACGACGTGATTCGCTTACAATTTGTAGCAGTGTTGTGCTTTGAGTTTTTGACCCACATACTCGCGCTACTTGCGACTCGCGACGACGACCAGCCGAAAGATTCAATTAGCCTAATGGCAACGCGCCAGCATCGACAAAGATTGCGCTAGTCACGTCATCGGTGACGTTGATTAAAATGAAAGAATAATGATTGAAATGTCGTTATCGTACAATAGGCCATACACACATACCTTCGCTACGCACAGCGGCAACATAATCGCGCGTACACGCATGTATAAATGCCGGTGTTGGGCAAGGTCGAATTCTCGAGATAATTACAGACGGTGTTCACTCTCATACATAAAGCATCGCCGAAAATCATTAACATTGCGACCTCGTCGTACACACACACGATTCATTAATACTTGCGCGCTCATTGTCCTGCCCACCCACCTCATCCACAGTTCACGGTGGCCACCGTCGCCATCGCCGTGCAACTGCCCACAGCAGGCGCCCATCGCGACCGCCACCGGCCCTTCGATCCGACGCCGCCGCAGCGCCTCTCGCGCTGGATGTCACCCGAATCATCCTCCACGTCCCATCGCCTGGTCGTCAGCACGCGCGAAACGACCAGCTGCGAGGAGCGCAGCACCAGCGGCCTCATCTGCCAGTCCTGCGACCTGATGGCCACGTGCGTGCGCGTCGACGGCGCCTGGATGACCGAGCCGGTCGAGACGTGCGACACCGACGCCGGCTTCTACTGCAATGTGGCGCGCCGCGGCTGCTCCAACGAGACGGGGCCCTGCCATCCGTTCGGCTATGTGGGCAACTTTGCGTGCACCTCGCAGGGCGTCTTCCCCGATCCGTACGACTGCCAGAAGTACCACATGTGCTACAATGTGATTGCGCAGCCGGTGCCGGCGAACATCGAGTGCGGCGGCAATAAGGCCTTTTCGGCGGCGACCGGCGACTGTTCGATGAGCCTCAATGATACGGTGTGCGCGGCTCCGCAGTACCGGTGCCGCAGCACCGGCGACATGGGCGCGTGGCCGGGCAACGCGAACATCTTCTACATCTGCAAGGCGACGCTGGAGCGGGGTCGCCGGATTCTGTATCCGCAGCTGTATCGGTGCGGCTCGGCGGAGGTGTTCAATGGGCGCGACTGCATGCCGCGCCAGTGGATGGAGACGGGAGTGGCTCCGGTGGCGGTGACGCCGGCGCCGGCGCCAGTTCGGTTCCAGTGTCCGGGCAACGGGCTGCACAGCGATCCGGAGGACTGTCATGCGTACTACTACTGCGACGTGCTGTTGCGCTCCAAGCGCTACGTGTGTCCGCAGACGACGCATTTCGTGGACGCGCGCAAATCGTGTGTGCGTGGCGCATGCCCGACGAAGTGAACGCGGAGTGAGCGTGTAGAGCGAGCGAATTCTGTCGGGTGTAACACATGTGATGGGAGGTTTGTAGAGTGACACAATGTATCCATATTGTTAGGAAGAATCATTCTTTGAAATATTGTCATTATAGCCGGCATCAATTGGTGGAAGCTCAAAAAAAGTAGTGGTCTCTCTTAACTTTTCTGATAGTCTTAAGCATCCTAATGTGGACATCATTTACATTTTTATGGATTGGTTTCAGAGTTGGAGAAAATTGAAGATGGAACTAAATTATTTTTTCTCGATTAATAGCATACATGCAGGAGTAAAAGTATCATCAAAATATTGCCAGTTGAATGGTCATAAAATAAGTTAATTTTGTTTTCTTAATATAGACTATTTGCTTGTTGAGATTGGCCTTGATTGATTAAACACTTTTGCAAAATGGTCAACTTATAAGCTTTGGATGGTCTTTTCAAACTTCGGAAATTCATAACTCGAAAACCAATCATTTGAAATAAAGTAAGTAATACCCATATTTGTTCTTAGGTTCATCAACTGACTACCTACTATCAGAAAAGTTAGGTGTTGAATAGGTTCGTCTTGGAAATAATATGGATACAGTCTTTGCAGTGCTATCAGTGTGTCATTCTTCTCACTTCTCAGTACATGTGTGAGGTGGTTTGTGGGTGTGTAAGGGCGAGCGGGCGGTTGTATTCAGTATAGAACTTACATGTAATTAGAGTGTGGATTGGATCACGGTGCGGCGGTATATTTGATGACTGAACAATAAACGGGGTTTTTTAATACATACATTTCCTGGCGCAATTTCTTGTGAAATTTACATTTTTTAATTAGACTATGGTACGTCTGCGCCGACTGGAAACGTAATGCTTTCCATGCATAAACGAATTCCGGACATTGTATTCAGACGTTGCCGAAATATAGTGAATCAGCGCGCTCGTGTTTTTTGCCGTCTCTGTAACAAATTCGCTCATGCGGGCTATAACACGACTGCTATTCTTGATTAAACCACTGCATTATGAAAGCATTTTGCACTCAAGCCCACCTCAACATGTTTGTGTGCCATGTCCAAACAAATGGATAAAGGAATGCGATACACAGCGAATTTTATTCTATAGAAGTCTACGCTTCATGCACATATGTTCGAGTAGTCGGCGCGCACAGCTGGTGGTACAATGTCCTCGCTTTTTTTCCATCGTCGTGCGTCCTAACAAACTTACTTACAGCCGAGCACGGTGAGAGGTGAGAGTCCGCACACGCACGTGAACGCGAATGCCGACGGCATCATAACAGAGAGGATTGTTCGGCACAGCAGTCGAGTCGAGTCGTCGTGTTATCAGTGCGACGAACCGAGCCGAATGCCGAATTCCTCGCTTTCACTCACTCTGGCAACGTTGCGCTCCGCCCCAGAGTTTCGCACATCTGTGTGGCACGCGGGGAAAATCGCAGTCAGTGGAAACTCGGCGGTCGTCGCGATCGGACGTGAACGTGTCCCCACCGACATTCGAAGTGCGGAGTTCGGAGCAATCACGACACACGACGCGACATTAAAGTGCCCGAACACCGACGGCGACTTGTAGCACCACCACATCCTCCGCCGACGATGGATATTAACTTGAAACGATAACTCATACACGTGGAAAAGTGAGTGACATGTGCTGCACATCACTGTTCTCACGCGGAACACGGAACACACACAGATGATATACGATGCGCTATTTCCGCTGATATTTGGTCTGCGGACAATTTTAAAGTGTGCACTGTCTGTTGTCTGTGGATCAAACTGTGTGCTATCGTGCGTGCGTGCGTGCGTGTCTAGCGGTCACATAGAACGGATATCAGCGGGCCGCCGGCGCATGACAGTGATATATGCTCATCATGAAAGGTCTAAATATTTACGCACCGACTTTGCATCTTCGCACGCGTGCCGCGCCTCTCTGAATGATATCCGAGACCATGGGATAATCCTTTATTTTCGCATCAGATCAGACGTTTCACCCGTCTCGAGTGGGTGAGAGAAAATAAAAAAATAAGCACGCACACGCCGATCCGAGATAACCAAGATAAATGGTAATTGCATATCGAAATTGCCCGAGTGGCATTTAAACAGTAATCAAACACTCACACAGCGTCGGCGATGCCGTTTGATCAACATCTGTGCTGCAGTATGCAGCACCCATAGAAGATCCGCGGAAAACCCTCGCTGACACACACAGATGTACAGACGTATACACATTATACATACATACATACACCATACACCGCAACACACAATCTAAAAGATGAATTGCGTCCGTTGCGCGCTCCGTTTCGTGTCGTCGCCGTTGGTGATGGTCGGCGGCGACGAGAGCGTGAACAATTTCCACAAAGCTACTTCATCAGCAGTTTCCGGTCGTAAAATTGTTTTATGAGGATATTGTAATTTCACGACCATAATCACGTCACGGCCTAATAGGGCCAAGATGTGGATGGCCGCCGCCACCTCGCCGCCTCCGCCGCCGCCGAGAAGCCGTGTCTTCTAACTCGCTACTTATGTTGTTCTTCAAGTGTAACGCCAACATACACACTTACACACGCCAACGCGCGCTGCAAAAAAAAACTTTACCTATTGTGTGTCAGAAAGTTTGTCCGTGTGTGTGTGTGCAGAGTCGCGTAAATGATGGCGAATTATGGCCTGCCCTTCAGTCCACAGGCAAATGAATTAATACGACCGGAATGTACAGCACACCTACGCCAATGACGACACCACACGGACGAGTGTACACGGAACACGCATAAAAAGACGCATCCGAGTTTTCCGCTCGTTAGGTACGAAAGTGTGTGCGCGTGTGAAGTTTGGATTTGGTGAGAGGGCGTATGACGAGTGGATGAATATGGGATTACGTCAAGTGCGATCGGACGTCTCAAACCTCGTATTTAGAGAGTTCTGAATAATAATATTTTCGGTTCAATATTGAATGTTATTGCATTTCTTCGAACGCGCCAAAACTATGAATTGCGTTCATATTTTTTTGTTCTTGTTCTAGGTATACATATATTTTAAAACGGGAGAACATGTTCTCATCGAACTCGAGATATAATAAACTCGCTTCGCCACCAGCGAAACAAATGATAAAGTTTTCCGAAAGTTTCGAAATTAATGTTCAAGTTTGAATGTTCAGTTTTTTGTTATGCCTTTGCTAAAGGCAAAACATGAACATCCAGTCATGGTCTAATGATGTTCGATATTAATATTATGTACTTTCTAGCTGACTATGAGAACTACGTTCCATTACTTTTTTATTTCTCAATCGATTTGTTTTGTATACAGAAGAATTATGTTATTTGAAAAAAATGCTAGTTTTAATATTTATTCATCTTGAGAATCCCTGGTCCTATTGGTGTGTACAGTGTGATACAACAACCAATATGCCAATCGCTTAAATTTTTCTTAAATTTGCTTAAATGCTCGATCGAGTTGATATAGCGTAAATGGTTGTTAAATTCCGTTATATTGCTTCTAATGTGTTCAATGATACCAATTATATAACGCTCATCGATTTACCGTAAATTTAACTAAATTTGTGCATCGTAAGCTTCAGGGATAGCACCCATTATGAATGAAATGAAAATCCAGTTCTATCGTCATTTAGAACTCCTTGTCGGTCAACTGATATGAAATATGAAAACCAAGATTTATAGAATAGTCTAAATTTGTTTTATACCCATTCCCATGCATTACTTTCGATATTATGGCGTGTCATTTACCCAAGTAAATCCGTGTTTTCTATTGAACGCCCGATAAATACGTGTAATGATTGGATGTTGCCCATACAAAAATGATTGATTGGTTCAGACGCAAAGCTACTGTTAAATGCGAGTTCATTTGCACATTGCATGAACATATTATTCATAAGGTCAATTTGATGTGATCACTATTTTATGAAAAACAAAAAAAAATGAGTCAAGTGACTGGAAGCGCGTTCCAAAGTTCAAATCAGGCGACATACAAAATGGAGAGGTAAATGTACATTCACGCACATAGCGTCCACATAATGTCACTATTCTTGTTTCTACTATTTCTGCAGTCGCTGTGATTTCCTTATAAATTCTACAATCACCCTAAAGTACATTTATTTTCTACTTAATGCGTTAACAAAAGTATTGATGAACTTGATTGGTTAACGAACCATCCTTGGGCTATGCTCTACATGTACATGTACATGTATACATGTCAAACTATGAATATCAAGAATTCGCCGCGGTCGCAGCATCACACTGTGAATATTCTCGCAAATAATTTCAAATTACCCAACTTACCCATTTCAACTCTACACTGCATATTCTCTCGCAAAAAGTCCCTAGTGTGTACGAGACATTACACACCGTTCACATCCACATAACATCTCTCGTGTCGGATGTATATTTATGTGTGCGACTTCACGTGTGCGGTTGTGGTGTTTAGACCGCGCTGGGAACATTGTTGATGTGCGTGCTCAGCGCGGGTTTCCGATGAAATATGCACAGACAAATTGGTTTGGTCCGTCGTCGTCGTCTTCGTCGTCATTGCCGACGACCGCATCGCATCGCATCGTACACGAGACGCACTCATATACACATGGGGATCGAGCGCCGGAGCTGCCATTTTCCATCGTTTAACACCACTCAGTAATTTGACTGTCTTACGCGCCTCCGCACGCGCGTGCGCGTGTCTGGGTGGCTAGCATCGCCACGCACTTCGGACACCGAAACCATCAGTCAAATGCGGGGCGTGCGAGTTCGAGTGCAACTTTGTTCAACCTAATCCGAGACCACAGCGCGGGTTTTTCTTTAATGTATTTTTTTGCTACATTACGTTATCACTCGCGTCGCTCGGTCCGTAAGTGAGTGGGGCTTTGCTGACGGATATATCTATATTTCTACTTGGCTCACTCTTTGATATGCGTCGACGTCGTCGTATTACTAAAAGCCTCGAGATGGACTCCGAGTGAGATCCAGTCGTTTTGCACCACTGTCGGATTTGGATTATTATTGCAAGATTTCCATTAAATCGCGCTGGGAATCACTCCGGAATGTGTGTGTGTGTGTGTGTGTGTGTGTGTGTGTGTGTGGATGATGGTGATGATGTTGTTTGCATACATATACACTCTTTAACACGATTGCTTCGGCATGCGGGACAGCCGATGATAGACATTCGATCAGACACAAACATGCGTCTCGCCAAGCGCTCGCTCGACGTCGACAAATATTTTGATATGACGGCGAGAAAAATGCCCGGGCTATTTGCTGCTTTTGGGTAACACATACACCAGCGAGTCTCCCGGCATTTCAACACTTCAGTCATGGCATTTGGCAATCCGCGTGATCTCACAACTGACGAAAAAGCGCTCATAACGATTGTGCCAAAAATATGCAAGCATGATGTGATGACACATTGCAAGTGGGCAGGGTCTGTGAAGTTGGGCGCCGAATAGCATGGACATTGGAGAGCTCGCACGCGTGTTACAAATCGTGTGTCTGTGGGCACACGCACGCGAGCGTTGTAATGCAAAAATACGGTGCTATAGTTGGAGGAAGGACGGTCGGACGGCTCGACGACTATCCAGACGCACCAGAGCTGGCGTGAAATTCAGCTGGGAATAGCAGCAACGAACGTCACCGAAGCAAGAGTCTGTGTGTGTTATATATATATGCAAAAGCCACCGCCGTCGGAACGTATTATTCTTGTCACGTGCGACGTTTTTCTTACTGTTCGTTGGACATTAATGATACGACTAGGATTTCCAAGGCGCAAGGAGCAATATAAATCGTTACAGCCGTTGAGCACCGGCTTGCGAGTGTTTCGTACATATAATTTTTTCGTCTGTCGAGTCATTGAGAATAAATCTGATATTGTTGTTCTGGGCGCTGTGAGTTTAACCTGATGTAAAAATATGTTAATTGCAGTTATTGTTAAACATATGATGTGGAAAAATACACACATTTATATCTCATGCATGAATGTGCTCTGCCACTGTAGCTTGAAATAATGTGTGGGTTCGAGTGAATCGTTGTGATGTGTGTATATACATTCGCGAATGGTCAAATAAACAATTAGCCGATGTGAAATGTTTATTTGCCAGTGTGGGACGTGAAATGCGTATGATCACGTTCTGATTGTGTGGTGAATATTATTTAATTGAGGGCATGATTGAAGCTGGACACCAAAAATCCCGTTTGAGATTTATTCAGGAAACTTTACCCGATGGAATGAAGAACTAAGGGCGAGCCGAAACAGATGGCTTCGTAGTTAATTCGAAGAACAAATTACGATATGTAACAGTAAAAATCCCGACTTCCACAGTTGCCACTTCTGTCTCTAATGTATTTTTGTTATCATATTAAGCAGGCTGTTTTTATCGGTGCTAGCACCGAATTAAGTGAATTTAACGTATGCCCGCGTGTTTGTTTGCTATTCTGGCGCATCAAATTAGTTACAGCATATTTTATAATAACACTGTACAGACCACACATATTTACGATGACGCAGTATGAGCGTTAATATTGTATGGACTTAATGCGCCACACATGACAGTTTTACTCGGTGGTCGGTCGGTTGAGTCAGCGGAAGCCTGCAAGTGTGCTTCGTATAGTAAAGTATATTCATAATTTTTGCGGTTGACACTCCATAAATTGCGTAGACTTTCATAAAACACATGTCTCCGTGTGCGTAAGTGTGTATCTGTGGTATGCATGTGCTCAGGCGACGGTTCGCATCGACGTCTAGTCGTCGCGTATTCAGCTAACACACACACACCACACATCGTACGGCTAGCCATAATAATAATAATAATAAATACCTATACTTGAGTACACATCGTGAACGTTTATCGATAAAATATGTTTGTATGCTTCACAAATTACACAGGTACTTAATATGTGGAACATGGAGTCATATTATAACTATCATTATGAATCAATCGTTCAATATTTATAATATTGCTATCAAAATCGTAAGTGATAACCTTGACAGACAGCTGAATGATTGAGCGTGAAGAATATTTGATACGGCGACAAAGATAATAATGAAAGTGTGAACCAGTGCACATGACTAACAATCACTGTGAGCGAATGTACACGCAAGAATCACTTGAATAGTTGAGTTCTTGCGGGAGGCCGAAAAAAATCAGCAGTTCTACTCAAACACATACAAATTACTTGATTAAAACAAACATGAAACCATATCAAATTACGTTATTCCATTAAGTCGCGATTTGAATGCCGAACGTCGTATATACAGATCCATATTACTATTTTGTGATTCAACCTATTGCTACTGCTTCATTACACGAATTCAATTAAAATGAACATTGCAGAACCATTATTTTATTAGACTCCGGTTCGACTATATAAAAGTGATAGATTGAATACGCATACGATTGGATACGCATCACAGTGAACATGTAAAGTTTTTGTTTGATAAAATGTTCGATATAATCGCTCAATTCCAGAATGGTATCGTTGAAATTCGCTTTTTCAATTGACCAGTTCGTCGAGTCGTTTTCGTTTTGTTTGGTGTTGCATTACTGAATTGCAGTATCATCGAAAAAAAGAATAATATTGTTCAACCAACAAAATCGCCATGCAATTTATTCAAACATATGTGTCGTATTTGTTGTTGAAAAAATGTATGTTCGGCAGTAAGTTTTAAATTTCACATACTGTTGAACCCGCCAGAGAGTTGGATACTTCAGAGTTTCACTCTAGAATACTTAACTCTACCTACTTGCAAATGGTATCTTCTTCCATCACACATAAACGAACTTCCAACGACGAAGAGCGTGTTTGAGATCCACGCTAATGGACTCCATCAATCCAACACATCGCATCGTAATAAGTCAGCAACCAGTATAACATCTCCATCTTCAGAGCACAGCATAACAACTCACTCTGTGCACTACACCAGCTGACGCGAAACAGACGCAGTCCACCAATCCGCAACACAGCCGGCATTCCACAAGCATTCAAAATGCATGCAAACAACACAACGTTGGCACTGCAGTACTGCGGACAGGGATTGGACGATTTCCATACCGGGTGAGAACAATGACCTTGAACAATATCTCAAACCTCTCCAACATGCTGACAACGGAACCACTGTGCAATTACCTGCTAAAATATGCAATACATGAACACACACACACCCCAGTCACACGTTGAATATTTAGCATGTATAGTAGGGTAGTTTCTTCTGTTGTGCATATAGCTCGGTTGTGAACACCTTCCCATAATTTTTTACATAAAGCAGATAACGTAAATCTGTAAAAAGTCAACACGATGAATTATTATCATTTTTGCTCTGGAAGAAAAATGTTTATGCGTGTATTTTGTCTTTTTTTGTATTTTGTCTTGTGTAAAAGTCAACATCGATTCACATTTTTATTTTATCCAAAAGGCGATAATATGAAGTGAATTAACACAAGAAGGGAAGGGTGATATATTTTTGTGATTGTATTGTAGTTATATAACAATGATAGATTGGATATGCATAGATTGATAGATTGGTCAAAATGATTTCACAGAACACCATTTAATACATCCATTTTACCTAAAATGAATACATCGAATTCGACCTCGATGCTAAGCCTCTTGATTTTCCTTCATCTTCATCCGATGTCCAGTATTACGACTTTTGTAAAACTTGAAATGTGAATGAAATACTTAATTTCATTTCTTATAAATTAATTTCATTTCTCATTTCTTATTTCTCAATTTACAAAGTATAGGTACTTAGGAGTGTCCTCAACCGGTTTATTTTTGTCATTTTTGTAAAACTTATGTTTTTTTAATGTTGCATAAATTTGGTAGATGGAATCGAATTAATTTTTTTTACTAGTCGTTATGATATGGCTTTTAACTTATTATTGATATAAAATGTTTTCATGAATATCATCTTGGTCAAAAGTTATGGCTAAAAAATCAAATTATGTCCACAGCCGGTTATCTTACCCTACGAAGTCAAATATAATCGAAACACAATAAGAACCAGGCACGAGGATCAGAATTGAAACGGACACACTAACATCAAACTCAGACGCGGACACGACTCTTGATTACTTCTAATCAAGATAGATAACAGGACAGGTTAATTTAAAATCGATTTATCTATCGTTAATCAGCACAACGTTCACCTTTGACTCGAGTGCTAATACCCACATGACGATAATACTTCCCTTGATGCGTCTAATTTGTGGATGCCTTTGCACGACGTGCTGCGTTGACCACAAAATAATTAACATTCTCTGAAAACGATGTGTGTGGTGTGAACGATAGTGAAGTCTCTATGGTTCACACCACACACACACACATCGCCCATCACCCATCTCGATTTCACCACCCTCAACCACAACCTCCTCCAACCGCACCCCTCCCCGCTACCAGGTACGTCACCGTGCACGGCTACCTCAGCGTAGCGGTCTGCTTCTTCGGCTGCATCGCCAACACGCTGAACATCATCGTGCTGACGCGGCGCGAAATGCGCTCACCGACCAATGCCATCCTCACCGGGCTCGCCGTCGCCGATCTGCTGGTGATGCTCGACTACGTGCCGTACATTGTCATCACCAATCTGCTGCCCGCGTACGGCGTCTCGCGCGCCCGCCGGCTCGCCTACAGCGCCACTTGGTTCGTGCTGGCGCACTCCATTTTCGCGCAAATCTGCCACACCATATCGATTTGGCTGACGGTGACGCTGGCCATCTGGCGCTACATTGCCGTCGCCCATCCGCAGCGCAATCGCCTGTGGTGCGGCATGCACACGACGCTGATAGCGATAGCCAGCTCGTATGTGGTCTGTCCGTTCGTCGGCATTCCGCTCTATCTGTCTTCGAGCATAACGCCGACGGTCATCGCCGTGTCGTCCGCGGCGTCGGCGAACCACACCGCCAGCGACGCCGTCGCCAATGTCACCATATACCGGGTGCTGCCCAGCGAGATGGGCGCCAGCAACACCATGTACCAGCTGAACCTGTGGGTGTACATTGTCGCCATTAAGCTGATACCGTGCGTGGCGCTGACGGTGCTCAGCCAGCGGCTGATCGCCGCCCTGGTGGAGGCGAAGCGGAGGCGCAAAATGCTCACGGGCCATGCGGCGCACGCGATGAAGCAGCTGGTGAATGGCAAGGCCGTCGAGACGGCTGGCAAGCACAACAACAAGCACCTGGAGAAGGAGAAGCAAACGGATCGCACTACGCGGATGCTGCTGGCCGTGCTGCTGCTGTTCCTGCTGACCGAGTTTCCGCAGGTCATTCTGGGGCTGTTGAGCGCGCTGCTGGGGCCGGAGTTCTTCCACGACTGCTACCTGAAGTTGGGTGAGTTGTGTGTTGTTGTTGTGTGTGTCCGCTCTTGATCTAAACGGTTGAATCCGTCTCCGTGTCGTCTCCCGCCGCGCGTCCAGGTGACATCTTGGATCTGCTGGCCTTGCTGAACTCGGCCATCAATTTCATCCTGTACTGCTCGATGAGCCGACAGTTCCGGCTGACGTTCGCCAAGCTGTTCCGGCCGCGGTTCCTCGATCGCTGGCTGCCGGTGAATCAGCACGACGACGACGCGAATGGCTGTCGAACGGATGCGGGCGGCAAGGCGGACGCCAACGGGGGCCAGACGACAACGCAGGTGACTCAAGTTTAGCATTTGCCCGGGCGACAATCCAATGATGATGATGCGAGTGACGTCGTGTCGTGTGTGGGATGTGTGGGTGGTTTGATGGAGTGCTGGCGCAGCGTCGGCGGTGCGATGTTGCGTTCGGGGCGGCCTTCGGAGAATGAGGTTTAGTTTGGTTGCTCGAGTGGCACACAGACAGACAGACATGGAGACATACGCGCGCGCACACGCACAAACACACACACAGTACACAGTCCGTCGCGCCTCATGGATTTCGCCTTGGTTTCACGAGTCGGTTTCTTGTCCAGAGAGCATAACAGTATCATTTCATTTTATAGGGTGCAATCGAGCAGGTGTTTATAATTATTTATAATCTAAAATGAATGTGCAATAGTCAAACGATTTTTTATGATTAAAAATATCATCCGGATTATCCGGATTATTGGAATATAATTTTCAGAAATGTGTGTTATGCAATGACTCTCAACACTTTATTATTCGCACCCTGTATTATTTATTGGATTTAAACACGTAATTATTTACAATACAATTATTGTGATACGACAACAGTTGAATTTATCGTATAAATGCGAACTAATGCACAACAATATAATAGCGATCATGAACACTATATTTTTATAATCATACTAGATAAATCGGAACTATAATCATATTTATTGAACGTTCATTGTTTACTACCCGGAAGCAAATCACTGAATAACTGCACTTTATGATTGTCCATTGATGTACGTATACGTAGTTAACACATACAATTTATCGATTACTCATCAACACGCTCGCTTTACATCCTTATTCACTTAACCACCTTCACTGAATGCTTGTTTATACTTGTCTTGTTTCTTTCTCTTCCTCCTTCTCTGTACTTTTCAGAAAGTCCAAGATGCAGACCTTCTGTGCTTGTTGAGCTAAACTAATAATGAATGCTTGCCAAACTGCTCCCATTCAATTGGCATTTTATGGAGATGCGGTCTCCGTTTGGACTTGAGCATTACCATGTGTACATAATTGTTTTACGTGAACTCGAAGTGGTTGTATACAACGAGATGAAATAAAAATCGACTATGAAATTCGACACAAACATTGCAAAATTAAATGAACACCCACCGTTTACAATCTGGTGCATGCGGCTAAATTAAGCACTGTAACGAAGAGTTTCCACTTATTTCTTATTCAAGTTATATTTGTTATGTTGAGTAGATAGTTCAAAGCCTTACCAAGTTTACAATTAACACGTTATCAGTCAGTGTCTGTGTTGATTAAATAAACAAATCGAATTGCCAGCGTGTGTGTGCTACATTTGAAGACACACACACACACTCACACTTGGATCACATGCGAGGCGCTCCACATGTGTATAATTATACAAAGTACAGAACGCTGCGCAAATATTTCTAGCGATGGCATGCCAAGCGTGGGAGCGTCTAGTTGCATCAACACGTTCGCGCTCACGCTCATTTACACAAAGCATACATCATAAAGCAAACATCACCAGCATGCTCCCGCATAAATACACACATTCTATCGTCTATTGTCTTCAGAGCTATGCCAGCCAGACAAAGCTGGCATGGCTTATTCGGAAAAAGTTTCGATCACCATCAATACTGTACGTTTTGTAATAGTTTCATAAGAGCAAATTAAAACCTTCATAGAATATTGTTGAACACTTGTTATAAATATGAATATTGTACGTGTATCATGTCATAAACTGTGGTGAATAAACGTGACGTTATATAATAATTGCGTCAAGGTGTTTTCGTGTTTATTCAACAGTGCTGCACAAATACGATCTATTATTAATCATATGGAACACTCTGGTACAAATCAAGTTAGTTAGATAGATAAATTCATTATTATTATCCCATATACCGTGGGATCCTTTAGCCAAAACTCGGTCGCTGTCCTTGGGCCACCAAGCCAGCGTAATCAATTTGACACATTTATCAAGAACGTGCTCGCTCATCAAACCAGCCCGACGCACACACTACTCATAAATCCCGATGTAATATCGTCGATTTTCTCGCGTCGTATGCATCCAGCCACATTCGCCTATGCAAAAATCTGTTTACATTCGAACGTGCATATTGAACGCCACGTCCCGTCTGTGTCAGCATACGGCAGGAAGCCCGCTGCGACGACCGCGCTGATTGAGTTGCCACTCGTCCACATCGTTGTCGGCGGCGCTGGCGCTCTTTCAAGTCGGCCTCGGTGTGTGTGTCGGTGCCTCCAAGCTCTCGATACCGCATTACGCAGACATTCATCGCGTCGGCAGCGCGCGTAGTCGTCCCAACGACTCCGACTTGCCTCTCGCTTTCTGGCGTCAACACACGGTTGCTGGTTGCTGGTTGCTGGTTGCTGTGCACATGCGGGCAGCATGTCAATGAGATGGAAACACCGACGAGACCGCCGTCGCTGCACCGCGCCGGATGCACGCCGGAAACGTTCAACATTCAACATGGATGTTATTGACAACAGGAGCATCTTCGTGCGGGTATGAGGAGGTCGTGGCGGCGGTGCGTCGGCGTTTGATATTCGTGGCGGCACCCGACGGATCCAGAGCCAGAGCAAGAGAGAGTTATACAGCCGTCACTCAAAGATTTGCGTGCACAAGCAGCACACAGTACAAAAATAATTTGCACAGTCGCACACACAGTCGCTCTTGAGTAAGATCATCAGCTTTGCGCGCGACGCATTGGTAATTTAATTACATTCCGGGAATATTACATAAATTATGCACGTTTCATGAGAATGAGAGTAATTTTTTGCGACCGCTGGCATCAGTATTGCTTATATAACGGACACAGTCCAATTAAATTCCGTTCGCGAACGTGTAATCGGGTTGATAAATTCGTGCAGTGATAATAATTAATTGCATGGTGTGAGTTATGAAATATGTATGTTCTGGCGAATCTACTATCTACTGTTGAACACAACTTGAATAATTCTACGTAATATCCACATTTAAAAAACCCGAGCTCATGTGAAAAATTGCAGAGGCCAGCAATAAGATATTATTAGAGCGGAAATGCTCGCGTAACGTGTAATAGTCTGCCTGGAAGTAATGGGGTAACATGTGTTTTGAATTTGCGTATGCAAATTATTAGGTCTGCGCAACACGATGTGCGTGTGTGTTTCTTGAACCCAGCTTCGTGTACAAGTAATTTTACTTTAGGAATGTTCAAATGTTCAGCTGCTCTGGATTCAAATGTCAAAATGCCACTCTAGGGTAAGTCTTAATGTTTGTTCATTTATTAACATTCCGAGCGAGGACCGCGACCAAGTCTGCATTGCTAATTGTACACTAATGTGTGTGTGTGTGTTGCCGTCGTGCACAGCACCCATGTTTACATGGGATACGCTGACCAAAAAGGATCTGCCATGTTTGTCGTTTGGTCAATGTTGTTAATGCAAACTGTGTATACATTTAAAGATACGTATGCCAAAATACCAACATTCACCAACATAGTCATAGATATCACGGATGTGTATATTGTGTACTGTTAAGAATGTTGCAATGTTGTTATGAAAAATATAATTCTTTCGGTCATGGATGATTTCGAATGATTTCATAACCATTTTTATTCCCAGCAAAACTTCAAAGGATTTGTATCGATCTTAATTGTTTAGTTCGTTTAAGTTCCATTTCTTCGAATATTTCAATATGTTCTATCATGAGTTAATAATATTGAAGTTTGTGCCCATTACCGAAGTGAAACTAGCCCAATCAATATTCCAGTCTTCTACGATGCGTGCTAGCTGTGAGAACATCTCATCAGCAGCAGCATCAGATCTCAGTAGCTGTGGAATTCATTATCCACGATGAATTTTGAGCAAGGATTATGCTGAATTCTTAGATGCGTAACACAAAATTATTCACCAGCTCACATTTAATGTGCACAGAAATGGCACAAAGACAAGAATTCCATCTCGAGCTTTATGTTCATATTCAAACATAGCATCAATCACGAGTCACGAATACGAGTCTGAACAGGAGAGCAATTTGCGCATAGACACAAATCAAGAAGACAAGAATGTTTTCTGCTAGTTGCTTTAAGAATGTGTGTTTGTCTTAACAGAACAGTAATGCCTACAAGACACGTGTTCTCAATTGTGTGTAATTTACCTATGAACAGAAAAACAACTCCGAAAATAGTCGATATATTTCATAAATTATATTTGTTATTATCACGATTTATCCCAAGCGAACAAGCAGCATCAAATCCAAAGAGCTTACTATTTTGAAGTACATCTTCCGTTGTGCTTTGCTCTGACTTAGGAAACGCAATCATATACATTATATTGCAAATAATGCATATTGGATAGAGTCCAAAATTCATGACAACATTCGCACGTACGATTTGGCAGCGAGGCGTGGGCAAGCTTCAGCTGCGAGCATTTCGGTTCGATGCAGTACACTGTCACGGCTTGTTCGAGGTTTTGCGGTTCAGCTTTTTGGTCCGACGGAATAAACAAATATGAGATTAATCTCTGGGTCTGTGTGTTTTCAGTAAGCCGGATTCTTGGGCGTTATTTTTGAAACGTTATTTCCCGCTCGTCCACAGCTTGCCGACCATTGCATACGCGGAATTTTTCGGATTAAGTTGTTAGCTACTGCGAGTAAATACCGGATCGTTGTGTCGAGTTTGCGTTTGCAATTGGAGCGCCATTTCCCTGCGGGTCTATGCCAAAGAATTCGAGTGCGATTGTTCGACTCGTGTGCACATCCATTTCCAGATACAAAACATTGCCGCACACGCGGGTTGTGACATTTTCAGGAGGGACTGGAAGTTTTGTGAAATACCGGTGGCTTTTGTAACCTATTCGTTGCGAGAGGGTTGGTATTGTTTGTGAATATATTAAAGACAGGTAACAAAATCTGAGTAATAAACGAATGTGAGCTCATGATCAATGTGCAAAATGTATTTTCAACTTGTCACACTTTTGAAATAACGAGCCTATTCGTATTTTAGTGTATACTGTACAAGTGTTAATGAATGAATTCAGAAATTATGGTTTAAGATATTGTTTCATGTTTGTGTGTTTTGTTTTCATAGTCATCCTGAAGGTATCAATGAAACACACATAGGAGAAAGATATTACGGGCGTGTTGTGCAGCGATATTGCCAACCCTTTTGTACCCGTATGTTAATAATAATAATATATATATATAATATACCTGATACACATAATTGAATATGTGTTTAGAATCGGTTATGGAATATTTTATATGCATAGCGATTTCCAGGTCGATGAACATCGAAAAGGCGTATTGTGTTATACATACAGTATTCCAATTTGATTGTTTGCCGAACATATTGATACAGCCGAAGTTATTGAACTCGTATTGACAACTGTTTCTGTTCACTAAGCCTGTCGAAAAGGACACCCATGTCATCATATTGTCATCCAAATAAACTCGGACATACTGAGTATTTGGACATCGAACATTTGTTCGCGTTAACACACCCTTTGAACAAAAGACGGAGAAATAGATATTCCAAATTATAAATGCCTAATTGTTAGTTATATTTTATTGAACTAATAAATATCTCTATAAGTGAATTCTTGTTCGTTCATGAATAGTATGGAGGCTGGATACTAAACAATAAGAGTACAATAAAAACATCCTAATCCTATGATGCGTACGTGCAAGTGTCGTACGTGACTTCCGGTTAGCAGAACGGACGTCCGGTCTGGTCGTGCCTATTTCATTACATTCGCAATATAGAACAAAGTATATGCTGGCAAGTGCTGCTGACATCATGCCACTGGCATCGTCACGAATTTAACATAATTTATGATTTAATATGTACACGACATTGACGTTATTTAATATCCAAGATGCGCTGCGCACACAACGGAATGCTGTACCGATGTACCATATCGAATGACCCCCAGTTTGTGGAGGAATAGACTCTAATCGCTTAATCTCAGCGATAATTTCGATAAAAACGCGACGACATTGCTGTGCGTGTCGGAATCGTTAGTAAGTATGAGACATTCAATATGCGCAGTGTGGACGTTTTGCCTAATTCAGCACAGCAACATTACCATGTACACATTCAGAGAGCGTCTAATTAACGTATAAGATTATGTACAGAGCTCGGATTTCAGCGTTGCCGCAGCGTGGCAACGTGGCGCATTCGAACGAGAATTTCAGTATGTCAAAACCAAATTAAGACACTGAATTGTGCTTGGAAAGTCTTTCATACGCTTATTTAGACATTATAGTAAATTCACGCGTTGGTAACGAGTTTAGCATTGCTGTTTCACAAAAGTTCCAGTGACAAGCAAATGTCATTTCATTAGAACAAATAATAATACGATTTTATAGAATAAGCGTCATAAGCTAAATATGAAAATATCAAAATATTCATGAGTGGACAATGAATATTGCAGGACCTAGCGAAAATATATTATTTACAAAGCAACATAACGAGCTTGAAGTTTGCTGGGCAAAGTGATTTTATGAACGTGACAAAGGTAGTCGATCCTAAGCGCTCGTCTCGTCACAATGACTGTCTGAGAGGCGTCGACATTTCTGACTTTTTGTTTGACAAATTAATAAGCTCCCATCCGTTAAATTGCACGAGATATTCGTTAGAAATTCACGTAGTCGCGCTTGCCTTTATGCGATTTTTTTTCAACAGTGCAATCCATTCAGTATTTAGTATTTCAGAAAGGATATACAGCTTTCATCGACCCAGACTTCCCAGACGTTTTTAAATGTTCCACTATGTTATATTCGTGAAGTTTTTTCGTTAGCCAAAAAGGTCGCCACAGTCAAATCAGTGCAGCTCCTCATCCCCCATATGTTCCCAAAAGCTTGGTGATAAATGCGCTGTTCTGAATCACTCCGAACAGCTTGTGCCAGATTTATTACGAAAGTGTTGCAAGTGCTGTAATACACAGGTGACATGTTATACTTGTCTACAAAGTTTTATGTACTGATTTATAACAATCAGTGTCTGCCATTTGAACACACCAGCTTTTGTAGAATTCTGTTTTCACTCTATTCATAAATACCCATGTTATGAGTTGCCACTTACGTTGCAAACGCCATGTCCACTAAAGTCATATTGAAAGATGTTGATAATCATATTTTCACGAAACATTACAGCTAATAAACTGAATTGTAACAATGTCGATCAATTAGATCTAAACTCTATAAGCCAGTATTGAGCAGCATATCGTCGGAAGCAGTGATTATCACAATGAATCAGTAGATCAGACGTAATCGCTAACCGTATGCTTTTCACAACACTCCGAGTTCTCGAGTAACCCGTACGCATATAGTAGACTCACACAAATCGTCGGAGCGATGCGCACAGACGCTTTCGGACAGTGAACGTTGTCGGACATAATTTGGTCCATACTTGTAACCAGAAACCTCACGCTGCTGCTCGGAATACATGCGACATATTAACATCGAATCTAATGCAATGTGTGCGTGCTTTTCCGGAGGAGCAGTGCAGAAAAACATTTGCGAGACATGGGACGCTAAGGACCCTTCATGGAATGTAATATGTAAATAAATGGTATTCTATGTGTTTATTTGTCTTGCTACAGCTGACATCCAGAATGAGTATTTGGTGTTTGTCGCTTCATTTTCTCCGCAGCCTGAAGGAGAGAAATCGTTGTTCCTGGACGTGCTTGATGTTGTTGTGCGAGCACGCACTACTCCAATCGCCATATCCGATCACAAATAATATTATTAGAATAGAATCGAATAGGGCTGCAGGAGCGATGAGCACGTACGAATAATGGTCTACGTGTATCTTTGACGCAAGTCAGGCATGAAATCGATACGACAACAAACACGGAGATATGTAAACCAGCCATTTGTAGTATGTAGTCGTAGTATCACGTTCACCTTCGATTGTTTGAGTCAAGTGCCTTATCCATGGATACATATACATATACCTCCGGTATAATTTACAAATCGAAGGTATTGGGGTGGTTTGCAATAAAGCGTAGGAATAATAATTCGGATGTAACTAAATATGTTATTGTGATAATACATATGAACAGCTGTAAACATGAAGACCACGGCTCCAAGTATAACAAACATCTTACGGTTCTTGGATAAGGCTGGGTGCTTAAGTTTGAATGTCATTTCTAATAGTTCAGAATAAGAATTGTTCGTACTAATTTGTCTAACGTTCGCGCACATGATGTGCGGAATGTAGACAATTTATTAACATTTTGACAACCAACAGTTTATGAAATGCAGGTAAAATATATTATTTCGAGAACAAATTCAGTTTTGCTTAATGTCCCTAAACTGAAACTGATACGAAGCATTTATATGTTGCAGTCGCAACGATGTGAGCAAACGTTTCCTATCCGTTTACTTCTAACTGTTGTGCTGAATATTCGAACTGCGAGCCAGAGTGTGAGATAGAATAACCATGCACATTTGGCACTTCACTCCAAAATAAAGCGAAACCAACACGTTTAATATGCGACGTACGTTTCTCCGGTATTTTGGATAGCATTTCTTGATTGATGGTCATATTTGAAGAGTAAGAGTGCCTGGAGGTGTAATAGATTAGATTTTGACGTATTGGCAGCTAGAACTGCAATCGAGCATAATAATCATCATATTTAGACACAACATATCAACGCACAATTTCTATTTATTGCTCCACATCACAGATTGGTTTGATGCTGTTAGTGAAACCAAAAAAGACTATGATCGAATAATGAATAATGCTATTATTTCGTTTTAATGTTCAGTATGTCAAACCAAATTGTAGCTAGTTGTCAAATCGCATTGAACTACTAGTCAGGCAATTAAGCAATCAATTACGAATCGGTGAATGTTCAAAGTGATATTGTATTATTAGTTGCGAATTTTGCCCAGCAATTCACGAGGGTGATTCATGTAATTCCTTATTCATTGATATATACGAGCACATTACATAACAACTACCATCGAGCGTGTATGTCATCTTATTATGCTGCGAATCACACGTACTGTCGAGCGTGAACGACAAGGGACGGCCTAGGAATCCATATTCCATAGTAAGATGTTCATTATACTTCAACACCATCACGTGCACGAACTCGCGGTATCCACCCCACTGGGCGCACATAGTAGCATAGGCTCGAATGTGCTGGGACATGCACAAAATGCTACCATCACAACCAAATTGCCATTTGACGTAGAGGTGTTATTGGTTTGTTCGAAAGTGCTGCGCTATGTTTACATCATTCGTCGATGTCTGGGCTTTTGGTTTATGAGCGTGTGCGCTGCAATTTGATTGAAAAAAGACATTTGAAAACGACACAAACATACCTCTGAATCAATTCCGACCGAAAACTTCTCGCACGTGTTCGGAATGTGCAGAAAACATGAACCCTCCAGATCCCACCTCGAAAATCTCGCCGTTTAGTTCGTGAATCGGCCGACCAGCGACGCGCCATGTTAATTGCCGAGACGTCGTAAATTTGTGTCTCGCAGACTTACGCGCAGGTCGGCGTTCCAGATTTAATTGTACCCTTTCCGGCTGAAGCCTGTCCCGTGAATCCCATCGCATTCGCGAGTAAGTGTACTACTACCCTGCATCATAATAGTACATACACCTAGAAATCTGATATTATTGGGTTCGCCCATCTATCCAGGGACACCTATTCAAAATCTAATGATGCAGTTTTGTTCAATGAACTTCATTCTATATTATGCACAACAATCCTTGGAAGAAAGTCTGAACTGTGACCGAGAATGAAAAGAAAACACTATCATTTTTTTAATAATATAAATCCTTATTATAAAAAAAATGATAGTGTTTTCATTTTCATTTGAATGTAGTTGTGTAGGAGTGTAGTGTAATTCACTCTAGTAAAAAAGTATTGTCTCTCAACACTGATATTTTGTATCAAACAACAATGTCACTTTCAATACACAAAAACGGTATTCTCTATTCGGTTAGGAGATCATAACTTTTAACTGGCATGAACTAGAACTATGTCCGTACACTCGAATGAAATAGCGCACAAATTTTTTTTTTCGAATAAATTGGAATGAGGAGCATTTGACATAACTGCATCATTATAAGTGTCCCTGAATAGATTCGCGAACACGAATAATCAAACTTTATTGATGTATGTACTATTATGACGTAAGGTAGTATAGAATGTCTGTGTGTGTGTGTGAATTTTATGGTGGCCACATTTCCGCCAAATCCCCTCAACGACACTCGCGCGACCGTTTAAACAGGCGCGACCGTCGCGCACGAGCCGCCAATAAAGCGTAATTTGATCGACACCAGCGCGTAAACTTTGCGCACCGAACGGTGCGTTTGCGGTGAACCCGCTCGCGACCAATGGCCCGACATTCCCGGCCCGATCACCGTGTTACACAAACATAGACACACACACACGCACACACCCACAAACAGCCCATCTCGCATGCGGCGAGCGGCGTGAATGGCACCGTGACACGCAGATGACAAGCGAGCGCGCGGCGGGCACGTGCTAAACGCAACAGACAATAGGCCGACCGTCGAACTTTCGCCAGCACCCCAGCACCGTTGCCGCCGACGCCGAATGCTCCATCAAGATTGGATTTATTGCTGCGCACCGCTCCGCCGTACATGTAACGCTATTCAGGAGTATAGCATATGGTGTAGTACAGGGTGGAAAGCATCAAACCGAAAATATTGTGAAGTTGCATAATAATAATATTGTGACACTACAACCCATTACAGGTCTTGGCCTCCCTTCTATACTCTCCTTGTATGTGAAGAGTAGCAGGTCTTCATAATCGGTTTCGGGTTTAAAGATGCCATGTGATTAGCA
>JANTBZ010053426.1:0-10004 GCA_024741255.1 Exechia fusca | reverse complement strand
TAATCCATGGAACTTTTTTTTATTATGATTTTCGTTTTTAGGAGCCCAAAAGACATAAGAAATTTCATATTTGAAGCAAGTATTTTTTTGGTGTCGGGTGGTGTAATCAAACAAATATTATTGTAGGTTTCTCATAACTCTACGTATGAACGGAGAGGTCTTTCTTAGGGCGTGCTTGGCCACATTCAAGATTTTTCTTCAACAATGTTCATGCATCACTGAAGAGTAATCTTCAGTTGACACAACTTGTGACTTTTTATTCTTATACAAATCGTCAAAGAAGTGTTATTTCGTGCATGATTCAAGTCAACTAATTGGGGTAGTATACTGATAAAAGGGAAATTAGACGATATGACAGATGATTTTATTTTGAAAATAATGTTATGCTATCAGACGCACCAATGCAAACAAAGTAGTAAAACTATCAGTTCTCTAACGTAATTCACGATCGCTCTAAAACACCTCGATTGTGATATGCTGGGTTATGCTGTATTCAGTCGTTAGTTATCAAAATGATAATTATAAAGACGTTTCCACAGCATTTCCAAACCTCCTCTATATCCGTTACATTCTGCACTTATTGCTACCTCTCGCACGCGTTCTCGCACACGCACATAACACAAAGACGATATGACATCGTGAGTAGTACGCAGTACGACGCCTATTCGTGCGAGCATCACGCTGAATCGATGTGGATCGCACTCTCGAACTCGTGCGCTCGGCAGCGCACATTAAACGCAAATGCGCACGAGAATGTACACCGCATTTGCGCCCGCGAGTACAATGGCTGCCCCCGTACATATAATTGGTTATTAACAACATCATAAAGGCCGTACGCCGTACGTTCATGCACAAGCACAAAGCACCCGAATACGCGCACGTGGAACACAGCATATGAAAACGAATTCGGATTCGTCGAGTCCAGTGAATTTTATGTCTCACGTTCGCGTCAAGTTCGCAAAAATAATTACATCGGGCATCGGGCAGCCCGATGCTGGTGCAGCAGCCGTTTTTTGTTTGTGTTTGTGTCGCAAAGTGCGCGACGATCACGACCAACCGACCAACAGCAACCAACTCCCCACATTATGATCCACATTATTGCACATCAAAATGTTCTGCTGTCTGGCATGTGCGTGCATGCGTGCGTGCGATCACCACGCCTCTCTCGCACGACACGCCAACGACGTCGCCCCGGCGATGCGCCCAACCGAGTGCTTTTGTCCGCGATTTGACGCGAGTTCTGGTGTCCCACACAGCATCACCGACTTACGCATATATAGCATACACAGCATAAACATTGGAACGCATTCTAAATGTAACAAGCGAGACACACACACACACATTTCACACGCGCATTGTTTGGCTCGCGCGCCTGCGATGGGAACCAACTCTCCGATTGTGTGTGTGTGTGTGTGTGTATGCGTGTGTCGTGTCTCATCATGGTATTGTCCGAAAACCAATCATAACATCCAAGAGCGCATCGCGCGGTATCATTAAAACGATATATGTTGTGCGCCTCTAAGCCGTGCGATGTATGCCCGGTTTTATGTTGTGTGCTGCGTGCACGATAATTTGGAAGCCTTGGCACTGATGCTGGATGCTGGGCCACCCGAAAACTCGCCCAGCAACCATTCGAAGTCATTGGACCATTGGAGCGAGCGAGATCAATCAAAACAAATCGATTGAATTTTCGGGTGTGCGTACTTGTGTATTTTATGTGTAGTGAGATGCTCATTATAAATGCATTGACACATTACTAACGCGCGCTTGCGGTTCCGCTTGCGTGCTGCGGAAACGACAGTCGGTGTGATTTTGATTATATGGTTCAATGGAGGAGCGGAGCGGAGCTGTGAACTCTTTGCGGCGGCAGCTGTTGGTTGATTTGCACAGTGATGGAATCGCAGACTGACAATGAGTGCTCTGTTTGTGCGCCCCGAAATTGCGCGCACTCATGCTCACTAATTTTTGATGATCGGGTTCAAGCGTGGTCCAATTGCATACTATGTCGAGTGTTCCGCGTGTGTGCGTGTGTGTGTGTGAAAAGGAGGCATGTGTGAGAAAATGGTCCAAATCAGAGCCGATTCGTCGACGTCGTCGGCTGCGGATTGTAACAATATTTTCGTGTCTCTGAGGCGACGATCGCAGTGCAGCTGATTGTCGTATGCGAGCATGTGTGTGGTTTCATTTTTCCCAGTACTCGTCGTCGACGTGCGTCGATCTAACCCGGAGGCGCACTCGAATCTCTGCGGTCGAGATTATCGAGAAAACAAATACGAGAAGAAGAGTAGAAGAGTCACCAAATCAACAACAGTCAGCGCATGAACGCGATGAGTCCACAGAATATCTACGGAAATTATCCAAATAAACAGTCGTCGTCGTTGTCATCATCATGTCGTCGTCGTCGTCGTCGTCGTCTTCGTGCAAAAGGTGAAAATCTCAACAATCTCGATCACGACGAGCTAGAGAGTGTGTGCATGCACGTATGTGTGTGTTTCATCTCGAGTTCGACACTCATAAGTAGTTATTTACCTTTGGGCGTTTCGAGTCAACAGAGCAATCCATCGTTCGTTTGAAACGAACGAACGGATTCGCTGCTGCACAAATGTCACGTGCACTTGCCTCCGCGCACACATAAACACACCGTAGTAGAGAATGCACTCGAGCAGAAAATCTCTACCTACGCGCTTCAGCGGAGCGCACACACTCACATGTGTTGTGTTGTGTCGTGTCCCACTTGAGGTGTTCCGCGTACGGTGTTCGCATTGGTGTTGACACACTTGACGCGCTAGAGGCATGGCATGCATACTACAAAGTCATCATTCAGATCATCATCGTCGTCGGAATAGCCGGAATTTCGGGCATCTAAAATATATGCTCTATGCTCTTAGGAGGCGCATTTGAGAACAAAATAAACTATTCGTTGGTATATCAAACACTTTTGTGACAACTCTTGGAGCATAAATAATTCAGTCAAACAATCTCTCATTCATACTATGAAACTTACAAATGTATAGAAGGATTTAGAACAGTCAAACTAGTCAAACAAAACTAGGATCATTCATTGTCAACCTCAATGCAAAAAAGATACTAATTTTTTCTAAACATCCGGGCCACTCATCCACAACATCAGCGTTGCACGGATTTCTACGCGGCCAATGTTTGTCGTGCACGCGAATGAACACTCGAATCGTCACGATTATCGAGTACCACCGTCCGACGCTCCGCACCCGAAGGGTCATTAGCGATAATTCCTAGTATAATAACATCTCTGCCCTTTGGGCTTGTATGCGGACTTTAAACGTGCGTGCGTGCGTGTTTTCTTCAGGTGACAACGACATCATTGCGGTAATTCGCCGTGATGAGTGCGGTCGCCGCTCCTGCTCCTCGTGCGGACATGTGTTTGTCAGCGAGTGTTCGTGTGTGTGCTCCCGACATATCGGCCTCAGGGTATTTATGTTGTGCGTGTGCACGTGTTTATGTGTGTGTGTGCGGACTTCTGCACTGCGCCGACCGGCGATGTTTGTTCAGTACGACGACGACGAATTTTCCAACCACCGGCCGAGATTTGTTTACTCTACAAGTTCGGGACAAATTCGCCGGAAAAACGCCGCCGGTAGCCGTGAGCCATTCGTCGTGTTATTGTTATGTGATGCGGAAACAATTGAGGTCTGCGCAGAGTGAAAAAAATCGCCCCCGCATCGCAATCCGATTCGCGCGTATCACATTAAAGTGGTTGCACACGCATCATTGTACAATAAAATCAACATAACCACAGTCACGCACACACATTAGTACACACACACACACACATGAGTGTGGTGCGCTTGAGTACCATCATGTTGAGTTGGCCTAGCGGTTGGGGGTGGGGGTTGCGTGGGTGGATGGCTGGAAGGGACAACGACCGGGTAGAGCAGCAGAAAAAAAAACGATTCTCGACATAAGTCACATGTTATGTTTGACACGCACGACTGTTGGTCGGGCGGAAAAAAACATGCCATTGGGGTGATTCTCTGTCGGTCGCGTTGACGGTTGATTGAAAAGCTTTAACATTGGGGGTGGTTTGGTTTATATTTGGAGTACATGTTGTGGGATTGTTGGGCAATTGAATCGGTTGTTGAACGAAGCGATTTTATGCTTACTTTGTGTTAAAATTGAAACTAGTAAATGTAATTTGACTTCATTCAAACTTATGTTGCTTTAGTAAAATACATAAGATAATGAACAATGATATTTATGCTCTGCTTTGTCGCACCAAGTGCTTTGCCACTTCCCACCACCGCTCGTAATTTGAAACAGCTAAATTGAATTCCAACCATCATCAACTCAATGTGCATCTGTGCGTGTTAGTGCTTGTGCGCGCGAGACGAATGCAACGCGTAAATCGATACAGATTATATTCTGTGCTTTAGTGCGCGGCTGAGATGGCGTGTGAAATGCGCACGCAACTCACGGTTTTATTATTGACACGCCATCACCGCCGAGCGAATTCGTCAAGAGCGCAGCGTGTCGATAAATTAATGTGACGAATACCGCACACGCACACGCACGGGCATTTCATGGCATGCCGCCGTGGACCACAAATACACACGCCATTTAATGCTCTCTGCTGCTGCGGCCTCTGCCAATCCGGCCGTCGAGCGTGCGATTTAATTGGTTCGAATTTTACGATATTCTCGCGGGCGCATCCAGGGGTTCACATGACGCGGTGTGTGGAGTTCACGCGAAAAGCTGTTAACGATCGTCGCGCGAGAGCGCACATTGAGTGCCAAGAAATAACGCGTGCGCCTCAATTTTGCGGTGACTCGCACTCGGCACTCGGCACTCACTCACCTCGCTCGGCCTGGGCAGTCTTATTCACAATCAATATCGCATTGCGCTCGCGGCGCTTCTAATGAATGTCGGTCGGTGCGTGCATCGAAGCGCAACGGTGGCGCGCGTTGGGGCGCGATTCGTATAATTAAATAATATTACGTTGCAAACGATATACCGCTGCAAACGTTGTCGTGTGTAGTTAGTAGTCGGCGAACGTGCGGACACAAGCGCACAATTGCGACAGCGGCGGCGGCGAGACACCAGAAAAGAAATCATAGTCCCACACACACACACACGCACATACCAGGTGAATGGATATAAAATCTCCGATGATTCAAATATTATTAGCGAAATCTACATACATACAGTCACGCAGTCATACACTTTTCTTTCTCATTTTTAAGTGAAATCATTTGATAAAAACATGTTTGGAAAACAGCGTAGAATATGATAAAAGTTCCCATATTTATCATAATAACGCCTATTTATTGAGCTTTCTTCGAGATCGTTTGAACTTTTTCAAATGCTTCCAATTGTAAAATTTGAAGCGTTCATGCACAAAGCAGGAAATATTAATCGGGAATTTTTAGTATTGATATTGAGCAAACGCAGATTTTAGGCGTTTGCCAATTTCTTTTTCAATTGATTTGCTCTTAAATATGATTCTCTGAAGGGTTCTTCAGATGTTGAAAGAAAAACCATTGATAAATATCAATAGATTCGTCGGAAAAAAAATAATTTCGGAAATATGGTACCAAATTCATGTTACAAAGTAGTTCGAACAGTATGGCAATATGGCCAGATTTTCGTATGGGGAAAAAAGGAATAATCAACTTAGAAAATGTGTAATCTTTTCTGACGAGTGTGAAGCAAATGTATTCATATTTGATGGCCGCGATGTATGGAGAAAGTCAGCGCAAACGATATTTGTAACTTGATTTTAATACCAAATTTTTTAAATTATTGTACTTTATGGATGTTTCTTTTCTTCGACATCTGAAAAACACTCCAGAGAATAATATTTAAAAAAGACCATTGAAAGAAACATTGACAAACACCTAAAAAATTATGAAGAGAAGTGTATGTCCGAATTGAAAAATTACCTATTTTAATCCAAAACAAAGTGTTTAATGCTCACATTTAATGTTAACAGAACATTTATGTTGATGATTGTTTAGTGTCATTCTCGAGCATCACTAAACAATTCTCTGACATGTTCTACATTTCATATTGTCTGAGATTCTCACATGTCAAATCATCGAGATGACAAAACATATGATCCATGAACCAAGTTCATCCGAGTTCACATTAATAAATATGTATATAGGCGATTTCATTCACCTGGTTCAAGCATCGAGTGGCCAGCACTTGCTTGCACGGATGCATAATGCAACAGCAGCACCGCACTGCTGCTGCTGCTGCCCAAAACAATAAATAAATAAAATGTGAAAACGACATTTTTTACGGGCGCCGCACGACATTAGTAATATCAGTAATTAACATTCCTCGTCGGCGGATAATAATTGTAAATTGATATATGTCAGCAGGTATGCTGTTGGGTAACGTGCACGTGCAAAATAGTCGTCAAATGGGTAACGGGCCGACCCGTTCGGCTCGTCAACATGTGAGCGTAGATATGCAACATAGTCACACATAAAACACACATAAATTACTGCGCCGCGCAGGCGCACTTGTGTGACTTGTCATTAAATTAACCGCGCGCGCGCGCACAGATCCGAGCCGAGTATGTGGTTGGCGAACATAAAACTTGATTGATCCGTGCGTCAGCCTGGGTGCGACTCTCACCAATGGTAATAATGTGCACGAGTCACAACGACAACCATTCACGGAAATATCGGTTTTTCTGTGTGACAAAGTTCCATTATGGCCGTTGTGCACGTCATAAAATGCGCGACAGTCGCGCGAGAATGAATATTATTATGCGCACTTGACAATTCAGACAACTGCAGTGCATGATATAATATAATATTGGCGATCGTATAAAATCGTATTACATATGATTACCATGTCCGGTCTAATTGGCAAATTACACATGCTGGGCGCATGGGCGCTCGCGCATTCACAGTGTGTGTGTGTGTGTGTGTGTGTATTGAGTGATTGTGTCGCCGCACGTCGTCGCCACACTCACGAATTCTCAATTGGCGGCTGTGGCGGCGGTGGTCGTCAAGGTCGTCGTATAATTGTAATATTCATCTTGTAGTAAATGTGATCGAGCGTGTTATGTACATACATTTGCCATATGCGTGTATCTAGCACAAGAGCCCCAGCCGACAGTCCAACCAAGCTCTCGGGGGGTAATTTCAATTTTTCATATCATACTTTACGGGCGCGCACACGACCGCAATCCCGCCACGCAATAGCATGCGGAAAATCGTGTCAAACCAGGCGCACAGCGGCGATCAGCGAGTGAGCACCATTTGCAATTATCGTCCATAATTACGACATAAATGTCGCAGCGATATGTCGTCGTCGTCGCTGGCGAAGTCGTGTGTCGTGCTGAGCGCTTTAGTCGGTAATCGTTTGTGTAAATGGGTGCTAGCTGAGTGTGTGTGTGTGTATGTGTGTGGTGCGACAATATATAAGTAATAGCATGCGCACTGCACATATAGGGTCGCTCGTTGGAAAGCATGAACTTTTGAATTTACTTCAACACCACCTGAGCGAGTGATTATGTCACAATTTCGAATAGAATCATACCATTAGCGCGCTCTTAAAATTGGGACTATTTCGTCGTATTCAAATGGCTATTACATGAAAACTATGGAAGATATTTTGATCGATTTTTGTCCATCTTTAGCTACAAATGTATCCTATCTTCCTGTGAATTTTGTTATCCCACTCAAAATTCATTCCCCTGAAGCGATGAAAACCATCGAGTGGGCACGAAAAATGCGCAAGAAGTGTTGCTTGAAAATCGTGTTTCACGTGGTTTGACGCAATTATTCAGTGTTTCGATAGCAGGCCAATCCCACCTTATTACACTATTATCGTCCTTCCACTTTGACTATTGATATTGTTGGATGTCTTGATGTTATCCATGATTTCTTGCGTTTATGTTACTCAAAATATATACATTCATGATAATTAGATGAAATCCGTTGCAAAATGCCTTCGTTCGCAAGCAGATTTTTACTTCTTGCAAATGATCAACATGATCAACAGCTCAGCTCAGCTCAGTAATCGCTACTAACCCGTAATCGCCTGAAAAGTAATTTTACGTGGAAGTTCAAAGTCTCACCTTTCCAATGATGTGAGACCACCAAACGAACCCAGCTACTGGTTTTTGGCAAAAAGGAATTCTTTGCGCATTCTCGGAACCAATATTCTTCAAAATAAGTGGATGTCGATAGGGCTTATTAGTCAGACTGGATTGGTTTTCAAATCCGAACATCGCATTCAATAACACAATGTGATAATAAAATTGATTCGCATGATCATTTTAGACATCAAGAAATGTACTCATGTATGTATTACCGTTCTCCAAATATCTGTATTCAAATCGAGCGTCTATATTGAAAACTCATGTACATACTCACACGAACAGCAGCAGCCGCGCTTGTGCAGTGTGTGTGAGTGCACACGTGATGTTGCAATAAAAATCCGCTTCCGGACGGTTTTTCGATTACATCGCGCATTGTGCATTTGGCACAAGCCAGAGTGTTGTATGTGTGAATGTGTTTGCATAATATACTGGTCCCGCGAGCTGCCCATGTGTTCGTGTGTATGTGTGTGTGTGCATCGTGCACAATTATTCGCTCTGAGGTATCGCGAGACGCCAGAGAGCGTGCCGCCTAGACGTTCGCACTCACTTTGCCACATGCACATGCGCGCACTGAAAGGTCACTCGGCTACCATACCACCATACCGGCTCTTTTGTGCCGCTGCTGCCTGCTGCCTGCTGCCAAGAGTGTGCGTGTTTTCCTCGCAGCCCACCCAATAAAATCGCCCCGCGTTAATCATACACGTGCTCGCGCGTGCACGCGGCATGCACCGTTATGCAGAAGCTCGGGCGCGCGTGTGCATGATATAATAACATGTGGCGGTGGCGGCGTTCGGCTCGGGCCGCCGCGACCGTATTAAAGCCATCAACGGCGACACATGATTTGCGAGAGATTGCGGATAGCAGCAGAAAAAAACTGCCGATCGGAAAATGTTGCACTATATGTGAAATATCACACACACAGATTGCCGCAAAATGATCTATGCGCAGCGCGCATTGCGCGCTCTGCAATCAATCGGTTGAGTAGGGCGTATCGGAGATAAACGATATTTCCGTTGGTGGGTGAATGAGTTCAGTCGGGTTTAAAAATATATGCTACCCTAGCTTATTAATTATTGGAAACATTCACGACGTTTTGTTCATATGACATCATTCTGTTGAATACGGAGGAATGGTTCATGAAAAGTCTCACCTTTTGGTTATGAGCGCTCTGGGAAATTGTCGAACTAATAACCTTGAAAAAACCTCCACAATTTCATTGTCTTCCGATTGAAACGTTGCTCTACGTCACTCCAGTGAGAAATTGTGGCCTATTAACCAATCTATTATTATCTCCACACAAAATGTTCGAATTTTGGTTTTGGTTTAGAGACCGTAACTTTTCACCGGAGTGACTTAGAACAATGTGCGTATACTCAATCGAAAGATAATGGAATTATTCACAAATCCTTATCATTGAAAAAATTCCGAACACATTTTCATCAAGGTTATTAGTATTAGTTAGATAATTTCTCCATTTATAGAAAAATCTGCTCACTCTGGGCGTGAGAATTACGATAGAATGATCAAAGATGAACAAAACTGCAACATTACGATTTGTCATACACAAATCTTACTTTTCCTACAACACTTACAATAAGCATGATTTCGTGAATGTTTCAAGTTATTGAGCTAGGGTAGTTTATTGCCCTATTATTTGATTTTGGAGCATAGAAATACTTGTTAGAACTATGTAAGATTCAGTTCCGTAAAATGGATAGATAGATGATAATTTCATTCAGTCTGTTCTGACTCTGTACCGTATTGGGCTTGTTCTGTACAGATTTAATTGTGAAAACTCGCTCCCAATCTATATAGATAAAACTGAATTCCGTTTTGTTTGTCTGTTTGTTTGTAATGCATGGCCGGCTAAACGGCTCAACCGATTGGGCTGAAAATTTGAGAGTGTGTT